>LAZP02000045.1:1729-60003 GCA_001272575.2 Ophiocordyceps unilateralis
AAAAAAAGAAGAAGAAGAAGACAAGCCAGCTCCCCTGATCCCCGCACGACGTCGCGATTGGTCGGGGCCCTGTGGCTGTCAGGCGGTACTTGAAATGTTGAGAGGGGCAATTCCGGAGGTACCTCGACAGTTCCGCAAAAAAAGGGGTCCCGGAGAAGGCCCCCCGCCGTACCTTTTTCCCCGTTTCAGACGTCAAAGTACCACCAGCCAGCTGCGCCACAGCTACAACCATTTTTCAGCTGTAGCACGCGCGTACCGGCTTGGTAGGTATCGAGCACTCATGTGGCTGCGAGCCTCCCACGAAACCTCGTTGCAACTTCATCGTCTTGGTCTCTTCATCTGCAGCAGCGTCGTCGGTCGTACAGTAGTACTCCCTACATGCGAGCTACCTGGCAGTACTCGACGTCCCCGATGTCGTCGGTTCCCCCTGGCCCCCTGATATCCCCCTCCCCCAACTAAACTACACCTACCCAATATTAACATGTCGGGACTGGACCACTCCCTGCAGCATCGTACCGTCGACGATGGCCTGGATCTGAGAGGCGACGAAGTATGTAGTAGCAGCAGCAGCAGCAGCAGCAGCAGCAGCACGACGACGGGAGCGACCAGCACGACGCGCCCATCCCTGCCATCTCCTTCCATCGTGTCTTCCACGGACCTTCTGTAGGAACCGGGACCTCCGTCGGCTGCCACGCGGCTCGTCCCCTTCTTTTCCCCTCTTCCCTTCGTCGACCACCGACGAGAGCAATACGGAGAAACAGATTCGCAAGGAGGGAGAGACACACAGGAAAGACAAAAAAACGTGCGACAACGCCGATTAGGTATCAACGGAGCCCTTTTGCCTGCAGCCGATCATCTCGGGCATCGACGGAAACCCCCTTCCCTTGACCTCGAACCAAGATGTCGAGTCGGCCCGGCATCGCCTCGGGAAGTGGCCGTCATTCATCGTGGAGGCGGCCAGCCGAGGAAAAAGAAAAGAAAAAAAAGTCAAGGCTTGTGCCTTGGCCTCGCCTTCTTCCCCCACGACCCTTAATTCATTTATGCCCCCCCCCCTTCCCCTACCCCTACCCCCTTTTGTTTTCAATTTTTTTTTCTTCCGTCTCATTTTGTTTTTCTTTTTTCTTCTTCTCTTTTTCTATCTTCTTCATGTTTTCTTTTCTTTCCTTTTCTTCTTTCTTCCTTAACATTTGCATATTTCGTCCCGCCTCTCTCTCACTCTTCAACCCCCCTATCCCTGCGGCTGATGATGATGTGCAGTGGTCTGCAGACCAACTACTACGAGGGAGCTTGCTCTCCGGCCAGCGGCAACTAGACCCGGCATCCGCGCTCGCCCGTCTCCATTTTGCCTCAGCCTCACACGGGCTCAACCCGTCTCCGCCGTTCGGGAGGCGGAATCCGGAGCCAGGGAGAAGGGGGGGGAAGGGGGGCAAGGGGAGGGGGTGACGCCGCCTCGGGTCGTTTGCTAGCAATCAACCACCCACCCCTGACCCCACGGACTCGGCAACGAGCAATCCAGCCAATGTTGGTTTCAATAAAACGGTGAGTGATGGTTTGAAAGGTAAACAAAAAAAAAAAAAAAGCGCCTACTGTATGTAGAGGTAGGTAATGCCTTGCTTCAATCGCCAATGCCTCGCATGTCCAACTCGTCCTGTCAATCCCGAACCTCCCCATGTCCCATGTGCCTCATTCCACGGATTCGATCGCTCCCGTTGGCCAGCCGGCCGTCAGCCTCGTCCCACTCCATCTTCTCCCTCGCCATCTCGCGGCCGCACCACCAGACCGTCAGCCCCCCCCAGAGCGCCGACCACAGGAACGGCACGGCCCAGCAGACGCCGTAGGCCCCCGTGGCCGGCACGTCGGGCGTCACGGCCACCGCCGTCAGCGCCGCGGCCAGTACCAGCGCCGGCACCGACCAGAACAGCGACTGCACGTACAGCATGCGGCGGAAGCGCCGGCTGGCCCGGTATCGCGCCGCCAGCGCCTCTCGGTAAGGCCGCCCCGCTGCCGCGTTGACGGCGACAATGTCCTCGACGAAGTAGTAGGCGCCCGGCAGCACCGTGTCGCCCCGGCCCGTCGAGCTGATGCGGAAGGGCGCCGGCCAGCCCATTGCGTGGAAGAGCGTCAGCAGCGCCACCGTGCCGCCCATGCAGTACAGGATGGCCGGCGCCGGCATACACAGGACGCGCAGCCACACCTCGTGCGGCGCGCTGCCGACGATGAAGAGGGCCGTGACGGCCGTGATGGTCACCACCGACGCCCAGTTGAGCACGTCGAAGCACCACCGGCTGTCGGTCCCCAGGGGCCGGTAGAAGCGCTCCCGCTTCATCAGCCGCAGCGTCCGGACCGCGAACTCGACGTACGTCGGCCCGCCCCAGATGGTGGTGATGACGGCGAAGATGATCCAGCCCTCGACGTGGCCGGCGTACCGCATGCCGTAGTACAGGGCGATGGGCAGCGCCGAGCCGTCGACGAAGACGAGAAAGGCGAACAAGAACAGCCGCCAGCGCCGCCAGCCGTGATGCCACGTAAACGGTAGCTGCGGCAGCAGATGCGGGTTGTCGTCGTAGTACTCGTCGAGCGTCTTGGCTCTTCGCTGCCACTCGGTCCGCGTCGCCGCCCGGGAGTCGTAGTAGACGGGGGCCGTGGCCCTCAGCGCATAAGACAGGCTTCGTCGCTGCTCCAGGCTGGCGTACGACGGCCGGTGAGCGTCGCCGGGCGGGAAGAGGCCGCCGTTGACGACGTCTTGGTGCTTCCCGTCGACGTTGACGCTCTTCTCCTTGACGCTGCCGCGCCTCTCCTCGACGCCGCCGCGCTTCTCCTCGACGCCGCCGCGCTTCTCCTCGACAGAATCGGGGCTCTCCCGGCTGTCGACGGTAACACCATCATGTCCCGAGCTGGTCGACAGGGCCGAGTCGGACGGGTTGCCGCCCTGATTCTCAGCCATCGTCCGTCGCGACGTCGGGGGCGATTGTCTCCTCTGTGTCGTCGTCGTTTCGACACGACCCATTCGCTTTGTGCTCCGTCCTGTCCCGGCTTTTCTTTCCCCCCTCCCCCGGCTGCCGTGCTATTCGCTGCCGCGTGCCACGTTCTAGCGAAACATGGCCCAGCCTCCGTCGCTGTCCTAGATGGATTTTCGTCCGAGGTCGGAATGGCAATTCGAACGGGAAAGCGTCAGGCCGAGAGACAGGTGGCCGGTTGAGGACAGCTTAGGGGCTTTCGCTTTCCTTGGTTCTTGTTTAGGAGGGAGGGAAGAATGAAGGCCAGTGGCCATGATTCGCGGCCGCACCGGCAAACTACCAAAGGTAGCGTCTCACCCCTGTTAGTCAGCCGCGTCAGCTCCTGGCTTGGCTATATACATAAGTCGGATACGAGCATTTTTAGGTAGGCCTAGGGTAAGTAAGGTGAGAGAGCGTGCCGGTCGTTGCCCCAAGCAGTCACTCATGGCCGCGTCGAGCTGCCTTCGGATACTACGGATGTGAAGTCGAAAAGACGCCACGACTAGAGTTCGCGCCACACCAGCTAAAGACTGCTAAAGTTCAAGGCACCGCCCGCTTAAACGTTACAGCCGTTGTCTGTGGAGAACGTTAACCTTAGCCCGTTGTCGTCCAATCGGACACGCGCGAGGAAGCGTCTAGAACAGACAACAGACGTCAACCGTGATTAAAAACTCTACAACTTGCTTCGTCCTCACATGTTTCCCCCCCCCCCCCACATACCTTGCATGAATGAATGAGGGTATCGTCCTTGCCTAGGTACACCCTCGGCCCTCGCATTATATCTGCACGGCCCCCGGATCCAAGGCGAGGAAAAAAGTATAAGACTTCGCTACTGCACCTCCCTTTCCCCCCACATGCAACGACCATTCAAGCTCGTGTCCTTCACACCGATTGCTCCACGTTGGCGTTCGTTATCGAGTTCAGTAGTCTGTTTGCCCCACGAGTCAGCTCGCCTCTCACCCTCGCCAATCGGGGAGCTGCTCACTGCAGGTTGCGATCCCTCATGTCGCGATCGAGGGCGTCGATTTGCTTCGCCTTCGCCCGTGCCTCAGCTAACTGCTCCCGTCACCCTCTTGCGTTAGCCCAGTCTCCCCAGCGACGTCAAAGGGGGGACAGCCAAGGAAACCGTGTTGGGTCCGGCCGCCTCGAGGGACTCTCGCACCCTGGCGAAGGCATTTGCCGAGTCATCTTGCTCCTCGTCGTCCTCACCTTCCGGTGTAGCTGTGGCGTCGTCACCCTCTGCCGCCCCCGCGAACCTGCTGCTCGAGAGGCCCTTCGGCTTGGCCGCCGTCTGGCGCCAGAGTCAGCAACTGCTTTGCCCGGCAGCACTCTGTCTGCTCACCTTGGCCTCGGCCAGCTCCGCTTCCTTGACCCTGAGCTGCGCTTCCAGCTCCTCCGTCTTCTTCTCCTCCTCTGTGAGCCTCCTGGTGGCTTCTTCGAGTCTGGCTTCGCTCTCCTTGGCCTTGCTGTTGGCCTCCTCCACCAGTGTCGTCATGCTGTCGTTGAGGTCTTTGTAGTCGTTCTGCGCCGTCTTGTGCCTGGCCTCTGCCTCGGATTGCTGCGACTCCAGTCTCCTCTGCGCCATTTCTATGTCGCCTTTCATGCCCTCCAACTCGTCTTCTGCGGCTTTCAGCCTTTCCTTGGCTTCCTCACACTCGGTCCTTAGGTCAAAGAGCTGGCCCTCTTCGTTGGACCGTGCGGCCGCGAGCTCGGCCTGTGCGGCCGCGAGCTCGGCCTGCTGGTCATCGCGATTCGCGTCTGCCGACGACTTGGCGTCCTTCGCCTCATTCAAAGCCTGTGTCAGCGACGCCACCTCGGCTCTGAGGGATTCCAGCTCCGACGTATCTGCCTTGGCGCTCCTCGCCTCGTCCAGCTCGGCCAGGGCCATGACGCGATCCATCTTCTCCTGGGCCAGCTGTTGGGCCATCGCCTCCGTCTCCGACTGCACCTTGCCGAGGGCCTCCTCGGCGCTCCTCAAGGCCGCCTCGAGTTGTACCTTGGCCGCTGTCTCCTCCGAGAGCCTCTCCTCTAGGCTGGAGTTGCTGTTCCGGTGCTGAGAGATGGCGTCCTCGAGAGACTTGGCGTGCGTGGCCGTCAGCTCCTCCAGGTCCTGTCTGGCCTGCGCGCGCTCCGTCTTCATGTTGTCCATGGCCTCCATGGCCTCCGTGTTCATAGCGATGTGCTTCTCGATTTCGGCCAAGTGCTTCAACTTGAGTTCCTCCAGCTCCTGCTTGGCGGCCTCGAGAGCGATCGAGCTCTCCGATGCCGTCTTATTTAGCTCGGCCCTAGCCGCCTCGAGTTCCGCCCTGAGGCTGGCCAGCTCGGCGGCGTGTGCGCCGTCATCGGCATTCCTGGCTGCCGCCACTTCGGCCCCGTGCGCGGCCATAAGCTTGTCCCTGTCGTCGGAGTGCTCCGTCTTCAGAGACTCGACGATGGCGGCGTGAGAGGCCTTAAGGCCGTCCAACTCCTTGGCCAGGGCAGCTTCGCTCTCTTTCTTGAGAACGTCCAGCTCCTCGGCGTGCCTAGACTTGAGCGCATCCAACTGGCCCAGGTGGGCATCCCGGTCGGTGGAGGCACCCGTCTTGGCCGACTCGAGCTCCTCGGCATGGCTCGCCCGAAGGGAATCCAGACCCTTCTGGTGCTCCTGCTCCTTGGCCTCAAGGGCTGCAATGGCAGCGGCGAGCTCCGACTTGGCGGTGGCGAGGGCCGTTGCGTTGCTCTCGGCCGTCTCCTCGGTCGATTTCTGGAGCTGGCTGTGCTGCGCGTCGAGTTCCTCAAACTTGCGCTTGAAGAAGGCGTCGCCACGGAGACTCTCAATCTCATTCTCGTAGTCCTGCGACACGTTTCGCATGCGCTCGTCGTGCATCGTCTTGAGCTTGTGCATTTCGGCCTCCTTGTCGGCCAGCGCGCTCTGCGCCTCGGCCTGCTTGGTCTGCAGCGTTGACATGCCTTCCTTGGTGGCGGCCAGATCGGCTTTGGCCTCGGCCAACTGGTTGCTGAGCGACTCGCGCTCGACATCGGCCGCCTGGGCCGACTTTCCCGTCACGTCCAGCCTGGCCTTGAGCTCAGCTATGTTGCTTTCGAGCGAGGCAATTTGCGCGTTGTGGGCCTGGTACTCTGTCTTGGCCCTTTCGTTGTTGGCCGACTCGAGATCCGCGTGCGAGGTGGTCAAGTCCTCAATCTTCCGCTGCAACTCAGACACAATCTGTTCATGCTCTGCCTTGAGCTCCTTCAGGGACGTGTCGTGGGAAGAGGCATCAGACACGCCCCTGTCGAGCTCCTCCTTGTGCTTCGCCTGGAGCTCCTCGATCTTCAAAGCATGATCGTCGAGTGCTTTCTGGAGGGCGCTCTCGCGTTCTTTGAGCTTTTCGGAGTTCTCAGCCTCGAACGCCTCCAGAGACGCTTTGAGGGCTTCAAGCTCCGATCTGATGGCATCTCTGGATGTCACTGCCTCAGCCAGATCAGCATTGAGCTTGGCAAGCTCTGCCTCTGAAGCCTGAGTCTTGCTGTCGGCCTCGGAAAGCTTAGCCTCCAGAGCTGCTACGGCGGATTCCTGCTCGGGCTCGAGGACAGGAGTAGCATGTTCGCTTTCTACTGCCACTTTTTCCTCGGCATCGCGAGAGGCGACCGAGGCGCCAGCCAATTGCTCCTCGAGCTGAGCGATTTTTCCCTCGGACGCCTTCAGCTTGGCCTTGAGCTCTTCAATCTCCTGGGCTCCGGAACTCGCAGTGGAGGCTGGGCGAGTAGCCGTCCGAGAGGTCGAAGCAGGCGTGCCGGTCATGGAGAGCCGCTTGCGAGCTTCGGTGGTGCCGGAGGAAACGGGCGGGCGAGACGTCGTAGTAGTAGCGCTCGTCCTCGAGGCCGAGGATGATGCCCTCGGACTAGCACCGGTAGTACTGGTCGCGGTAGGCCTGCGGGCGGATGCCGAGGTGCTCGCCGAGGTGCCCGCGGCGGAGCTAACGGTGGCGGCCGTCTTCTTGTCGGTAGCTCTGCCGGGACTCGACGCGATGGTGCTTGACCTCTTTGCCGCGGTTGAGACCAAGGTCGGCCTCTTCTCATCCTCGCTGGGGCGGCTGCGATGGCTCGACGCCGATGCAGAGCTGGTGGCGGGTCGGCGGGAGGTCGAAGTGGTCGAGGTTGGCGGACGCGATGGTGGCTTACTCATACCTCCAGCAGCGGCTCGCGTGGCGGAAGGGGCGGCGGCCGGCTTGTTCGCGTTTGAGGAGGCCACGGTCGGGCGGCGAGCAGATGTCGACGTAGTAGTTCCGGGACGCTTAGCGGCAGCTGCCGGGGCTTTGGACTCGCCGTTGGCCTTGGCTGGCGGCTCAGGGGTATCGGCGTTGGTCATCTTGGGGGTGGACATGTTGGGGGTGGAGGGCCCGGCGGGGGCGGCACCGTCGACGGGAGACGATATGTCGACGTTCTCCTTGTCCGACATGATGTCCTCTGCGGAAATGGTTGCTGGGGCGTGCTAGGAAGCCCGTAGGTTCAGCACCGGGCTCGGCGCGGCTTTTGAAGCTCAGGGACCAGTCCTCGTCGTCTATGGCAGTCACAGAAAGCCCACGGCTTAAGCTGCCGATCAGACAAACGTCGATGATGGAACGGAGAAGAGACGTCGCTCACCGGGCTCGCTATCAATCGGCCTGTAGCTTTTGGACACGATATCGGGCAGCCAGCTTCGAAGTCGACGCGCAGCAGGAAGAGGAAGGAGGACCGGAATTCCGTGCGCAAAGAGAAAGGGACCGTCGGGTTGGAGACAGTCTGAGAAGCTCGGAAGATGATGGATGTGTTGTTGGGGGTTGAGGTGGTAGGAAAAATGTTCCAGGGGCCAGCATTGAGCAAGGGGAAGAGAAAAGGGCTGCTTACCTGACCGGCCTTACAACTTAGCGCTGGTGAGGGAGCCGGCAGTACCCGCACGGTACGCTGTTGTCTATGACTGGAGACATCCGAGGACTCGCGTATTTAGGGGGCGCCTGCGCGGCGTCATGTGACACGTTGGGGTAGCGGCTGTTTGCTAGTTGGACAGCCAATGAGTATTCAACTCTATTGCTTGTTGCTCTCCCTCTCCCTCAACTCAAAGCTCCTCATCTCCCGTTGTCTCCTTACCCTCGCCTAGGTACTATCCCTCTTTTTACCTGGCCTCTATTCTTTCTTGCCGCTGCCCCTTTTCCTTCTTCCTGGTAGGAAGTTACAACCTCGTTGCCATTTCCTTTCGCGCGCGCTTTCTCAACGCCCCGCCCCTCCCCCCTTGGCAATGCACCAAGGCAGGGGGAAACGGCATTTGCTAACTTTGGTGCCCCCTCCACCCCCTTTTTCTGGGCCTTCTTTGACGACGTGTTTGTTTCTGACCGGTCTCGAGTCTAGGCGGGTCTGACTCCTTGATGGCTGTCATGTGTCCCTATCCCGCCAATGCGAGGCACGCAGCAAGCGGCAAGACTCGATATTAGCCACGGCACGTCGGCCGACATCCGTACTAGGCGCGGCGTCGTCGCATCTCCGCCGCCTTGCTCGTCTCGTCTTCCTCCCTCAGATCAACCATCATACTCTCGGCTCCCGTCATGTGGCCTTGGACATTGACGCCCGACGCGCGCTGATGTGGCAGTCATTCGTTGGGCCGCACCGGGCCGGGATACCCCGCCTTGCCGGACATGCATCGGCACCCCGCCGTCTCCCCCGTCTCACCCGCTTACTGTTTCCGTGAAACCTCGACGCTGTGGATCCGTCCTTGAAAGCCACGCGGGCGAAGGTGGTTCGGGCAGATTGTAATGTTTAGATTGCCACACGAGTGTGCTGTATCCTCTGAGGAACCAAAGCGGTCCCTAGGTTATTGTCTTTTCTCCGATTTGCCCTCGGCAGTCTTGGACTGTCCTCGGCGTTGAAGTGCTTGATGCAGGGTAGCTCTCTTCTGGCTTGATAGCTAAGCCATAGCCTGTGCCTACTTCGCCCAGGATATGGACTGGTAGGTAGTCAGTCTGATGCCTCGGTGTGGAAAACGTATGCTAATAGCCTGCCCGTCGCGAGGGACGAGCGATGTGCCTGTAGGTAGTCGAAGGAGAAATACCGTTGCTCCAATCTCTCCAAATTACCGCTGGATGAGTTTCTGTATCGTGAGGATCAATCATATCACGTGATACTTCAAAAACTGACGCATGAGATGGACAAATGACGTCGATTATTCACTGCCCGCAGATCTTTAGCTGCTCCCATCCACTAACTTTCCTCTTCGTCGTCTCTCGTGTCCTCTATCCTTTGCCACCGTCCATCTCCGCCCTGCATCGCCAAATCAGCCGAGTCACCCTAACCCAATCGTCGTGTCTTCTCGCGGCTAGGGATGACGTCGACGCCACCGTTCGCCGCGCTGGCCACAATCGACCCGACTTCTCCGCCGGCCTTCGCCAAGCCCGTGAAGCGGATCCACGCGGGCCACGATGTCGCCCGCTTCCTGCGGAGTCTTGCGTATCGCGACATCGTCACCTTCGTTCTGCAGCTCAACCACGGACTGTGCCCGCGCCGGCAGCCGGACTCGAGCCTCCCCCGCATATTCCCGCTGACGCCCGGCTCGCCTTCGTCGACGCCCTCGGTCCAGGCGCTACAGCTACTCCTCTCGGACCTGGAGAGCCTCGTCGACGCCGCGCCGCCTGATCCCGGCCCCAGGAGGTTTGGAAACGTCAGCTTTCGCAAGTGGTACGCCCTCGTGGAGGAGAAACTGCCTGACTTGCTTGGCGCTGGCCTGCTGGGTCGCTCGCTCGAGGCTGGAAATGGCGCCGCCAGGGACGAGGTCGCCGACTACCTGCTCGGCGCTTTCGGGAGCCCTGACCGGCTCGACTACGGCACGGGCCACGAACTTAGCTTTGTGGCCTTTGTCGGCTGCCTGTGGAAGCTCGGCTTCTTTCGGGATGGCGAGCCCGACGGGCCCGTTGAGCGTGACATTGTCTTGAATGTTATCGAGCCGTGAGCCTTCAACCCCTTTTCTGGCCGCCAGGATCAATGACTGACTCGACTGTCCTTCAGATACCTCAAGGTCGTCCGCAAGCTGATCCTGACATACACGCTCGAACCGGCCGGCTCTCACGGCGTCTGGGGTCTGGACGACCACTCCTTCATCCCCTACGTCTTCGGCTCAGCGCAGCTCACCCGTCCCATCGACGAGGCCGACCCTATGCCCCTCGAGGGCTCCGTCCCAGGCGCCCCCAAGCTCAGCGACGTGACCAAGCCGGCCATCGTTGAGGACCAGCGCGCGACAAACATGTACTTTTCCGCCATCGGCTTCGTAAACGACGTCAAGAAGGGCCCCTTCTGGGAGCACAGCCCCATCCTCTTTGACATCTCGGGCATCCGCGACGGCTGGGGCAAAATTAACAAGGGCATGATTAAAATGTTCGACGCAGAGGTGCTCTCCAAATTCCCCGTTGTCCAGCACTTTCCCTTTGGCTCGCTCTTCTCCTGGGACGAGGACCCGTACGCTCCCGCGCCCGCTCAGAGCGCCCACATGGCCAACCAGCCTACTGTCGTCACGATGCCGCCTCCATCGGTGACGGGGACGGCTGCGCCAAGGGCTCAGGCCGCGCGTTCGCCGCAGACCTCGGCCGCACCCGGAACCGCGTACCATCGGAGACCGCCGGGTCCCAGCACCGGCTCGCTGGCTTCAAGGCCACCTCGGGGCCACGCTCCGGGGCTGGAATCCGCAGCCGCGCAGATTACGGTGACCAAGGCGCCCTGGGCCAAGGATGTCTAAAGTCGGTCGTCTTGAGAGGCAGAGTCTCCAGCAGAACACCGACTCGCCAAGACGGAGCAAGCAGCTCAGAAGGCAGCACGGGCGAAAGGGTGAATACCCACGTGTCGTGTCCGAAATCCACACGGTATGTAGATAATTCATGGTGAAACTCCTATTTACGGGGCACTGAGGGGGGAAATGCATGTCTTTTTAAACTATCAGTCATGATAGCAACAGGAGACACAAAGCAAACCGACAGAAAGAAAACGACGGCGAGGCGTGGGGGACGGGAGGGGCAGAAGCTCAGTGCACACATGTCGCCGTCCCTGTCTCCGGGGTATCCAGCGAACCAGAAAAGCAGACGCAGTCAGACGTGAACGAAGGCAAGCCGGCGACCCTCTGGCAGTATGCCCAAGATAACAAGACTCCATCGACGTCGACGGAGGGCCAGTCACGGACAAGGCTGCTCAACGAGTCATCTTAAGCGGCCGGCACAGGAGCGACGGCGGCGGCCTCGCCCTTGCTTTTGTCCGTGTCGGAGACGCCGACAGCGGGGTTCACAGACGTAGTCGGTGCCGCGTCCGCCGCGGTGGACACTAAAAGACGTCAGCCTCACGATGACCGAAGGGTCGCACGTTTGGGGTTTTTTACCTGGAGCAGCCTCTTCAGGCTTGGCCTCGGATTTGACCTCGGGTTTGGTCTCAGGCTTGCTCACGGGCTTGACGGGGTCTGCCTCGAGAGTGTGTCCGACTAGAGCATCAAGTCAGTCGAAGTGGTCCGAATTACGTCGAGGAGGCACGTACCAGCCGGGGCGGGCACTGCAGGCTTGGTCCCGGTTGGAGCCACGGCAGGCGTCGTGACGGGGGTGGCCGTAGCGGCCTCTCCCCCCGCGGGCTTGGCGTCTTGGGCGGGCTTCTGTTCGACAGGCTTCTTGCTCTTCTTCTTGAAGGCGGCCTTGAGCCTTTCCTTGAGGTTATCGAAGGCACCGGGAGCTGCAGGCCGGTTAGCATAGGTGTTTGAATCGAGGGTACACGAGGCAAAGAGAGAGAGAGGGAGGGGGGGGGGGGGTTTGTCAAAGAGACGGTGAGAGAAGCAAAGGTGAAGAGGGTATGACTCACGTATGCCAGGCATGGTGATGAGGGAGATAGTATTCTGTCGGAAACTGGTCAGTCAGGACGGGGAAAACAAATGGGTGAGGGCAGCAACGAACCTCTACCAAAGTGAAATATGCACGAGGTTACGCGCGAAACACGACGGTCTCCCACGACGAGAGGCGGGGAGACGGTGCTGGTAGGCTGCAAAGGACGAAAGCACCAGAGGTAACGAGACGACGAGACGAGACGAAGATGAGGCTCCTGGCAGAGACTCAGTCAGAGGGTAGACGAAGATGGGCAGGCGACGACAGACTGCCCAGACTTGCTGAGGAGGGGGCGGAAGAGGAAGATGGAAGAGGACGAGGAAAGGGAAAAGGAAGAGAGAGGCTCAGGAGAAGAAAAGAGCGATGAACGAGATGAAGGTCGGGTACCTGCCAACCGGTACCTCCCTGGCACCTGCAGCAGGCCTCTCGAGTGCTTGCGACATGATTGAACCGCCTGGAACGCCTGGAAAGGGGGGGGAAGGGGGGTTTGGAAGGCTTCAGCCAGCCCGACTTCAGGTCGCGTGGTTGCGTGATGGGGCGTGACGGGCAGGGCCGAGGTCAGCCGTCACAGAGGTTTCAGGTAGCGAGTACGTCTCGGGAGCGAGGCCGACACCGCAGGTGACCCCACCCACACACTGATCGTGAGCACGCCGCACCGCGCAGATGGAAGTATTGTCTACATGCCACGCAGCCAACGGTTGCGCACCCGGATGACCAATCAAATTTACCAGTGCATTCTCAAAATAATTTTTTTAATTCACCACATGGTTATGAGCCAACCTTGCTGGTTTGGCTGGCAGAAAAATGAAAATGACAGGGGGAGCAGAGATGCCGAAAAAAAAAAAAAAGAAAATCAAGTCTAACAATGTGTCAAATAAAAAACGTGAGTGAAAAAAACAAAATGGCAAAATGAAATTGACTCTTCATGTGTCGCGGGCCAAACCGTGGATTGAACACGGGACCTCTTGCAATTGAGTAAAAGCCCAAAGCAAGAATCATACCACTAGACCATTTGGCCGATGACAAGCCTGAGTTCTCATTGTGCATTATGAAGGCGCACACGAATGGCATTGTCTTCCTGCGGAATGGTGGCGGTGATGGCCAACCAACAATACGAATACATGCATGCACACGCTCATAGCCCGTCTCACATGGCATCACTCCTCTCCCGCATCCACTCGAGAGCCATGGCTTCCGCCTTGTCCGCCAGCGGCCCGGGATCACCGAATTGGACGCGCAGCTTCGCCTCGGTGTCCTCGACGACAGACTCCTCGTTGGCGTCGTCATGATCGTATGTGGCCAACTTTTTCTCCGATTCAACGATGCCGCGTCTCATCCAGACGGCCAGCTCCCGAGCCTGGGCGCGCAGCGAATTTCCCGATGCGGCACTTTGGTCGATGCCGTCATGATACAGAAGAAGCGTCTCCGGGATGCGGAGCGACGACTTGCGCGGGGGAAACACGTTCGAGACGGCGCGAGGGGGCTTGAGCTCCGCCATGACGGCCTGCTCGTCCTCGTCCCATACAGCATCGTCGGTCGAGGCGGCGAAGACGCGAGGTGCGAGCAGGCCCGGGCTGTGGAAGAAGAGGCTCGGGCTCGCATAGGGATCGAACAGGTCGGCCGGCCTGTGGAAGAGAGCGGACAGACGGCCTTTGAGTTTTTCCGCGGCACGCGACGCTGGGACGGGCGTATGCTTGATTGTGGGCGACTTGTTGATGCGGTGATCGGGCAGAAACATGGTCCAGTTATAAATGCCATTGTAGGTCACGAGGCCGCGGATGCCGAAACTGGCGTGGGCATGGGTCTCGGTCAGAGCCAGCGAGGCGGCCAGACTGGCGCCGAGCTGAGAGCCGTAGACAAACATGTCGCGACCGGTATCACGGGGCGGCGCCAAGTTGGCAAACAGCCAGTCATAGGCAAAAGCTGTGTCGTGGACGGGCGTGGGCCAGTGCAAGACACGCGAGGCGAGGCCTCCCCATCGGTAGTTGATCTGGGCCACCGGCAGGTGCTCGAGGAAGGGCGGCAGCGGCGCGACGGCGTCGTTGGCGGCGGGGAAGGCGGGCAGATGAATGACGAGGGCGTTGCGGTTACGCGCATCGTGAGCGCCGTTGAAGAGGCTTGTTTGAAAAAGGAAGGAGGGGGTAAAAGGATGTTAGCGGTCTCTAGTGGTGGTGATGGTGGCGGGTGGGGAGAAAACAAACTCGACCGAGACATGACCGGCGGCGCCGCATCGGACGTTGACCCGTTCGGGGCCGCTGCGGCTGCTCAAGGCCCGAGGCCGGAGCCAAGGCCGGAGCCCATGCGACCACCGGACGCGGAGGAGGGCCCGGGGCCCGCACGGCATAGGCTTGAGGGCCCTGAAAAAGGGATGAGGGAAGAGCTGGTAGATACCCAGATAGGTAGGGAGGTAGGTAGGTAGGTAGGACGACAAAAGCTGTGCGTTGTGTGTGTGTGTGTGTGTGTGTGTTTGCTCTCAGTTTTTTTTTTTTTTTTTTTTTAATTCGCACCCCCCCCCTCCCCGGTTCCCCGTCCGATGCCGGTGCATGGCCGTTGCATGGGATCGGCATCTAAGGCGGGCTCCACGCCTCCACGGCGCGTATACATAAAATGCGACGCTTCTTCAATCCTCCGCCGTCACGCGATTCATCCAAGCGCCATCCATCATCTGGAGTCCTGAGCATCGTCGTCACGAGATTGACAGGGGCGAAGACTGACCATGGTCATGGTCATGGCCATGGCGGTACCTGCCCCTGTGCGGCACGCCCGGGCTCGTTGCCAGGTACCAACATGGCATGGCACAACCAAACCTTCGGAAAGGGCCTCCCTACCCTCCTAGCGCCATGGGGAAGTCGCGGCTTAGCCGGCCCACGACGTCGCTCGCTCCAAAACTCTCGACGCCGGCATGGCGAAGCTACTCAAGAGCATCAATCCGCCGAGGCCTAATCCGTCAGTATACTTTATGCCTCCCGCCCCTATTTCTGTCCGCCGTCTTCTTTCATCGACGCCTCCTTCGGGCTCCTCTCCCTCGTTGGTCGTCTGCTCCCGGCCCTTGCGCCTCTCGCCGATGCATTCCCTGCCGTCGTCGCCGCTCGAGTTCGGTCTGCTGCCCCTGATCGCGAGGCCGCCTCTCCCCGGGCCCGATCCGACCTGAACCCGAGTCGCCCGGGGGCCTCCTCGTCCTCCTCCTCGCCGTCCTCTGCGTCTTCGTCGTCTCTCTCCCTCCGCTCCGGCACCGGCGGCTCCTCTCCTGGGACTACACCTACATATGAGTCGTCGCCCATTCATATAGCCGTCATGGATGATAGCCCGTCAAACGACGCTTCCGACCCCTTGGCCCGTGTCGCCACCTCGCTACTCCGGCCTGAATTTCCTCTCGAGGCTCGCTTTCAAAATGACGATGCCCATCTCATCCCAAGGTTCGTCGTCCAGAGCCGTCATTCCGATCCTCCAAGTCTTCGACTGACATGGCTGCCGCCAGCCGGCTTTGGTTTGCCTCGTCAGCCTTTCCCATGGTCGCCGGTACCTTGGGGCCCGTCGCCTCGGCCTTCAGTATTTGCGCCCTTGTGCGTCAATGGAGGCAGCATGTCCCGCCCCGTACCGACCTCAACGCCGCCACCTTTCTTCCCGACCCTCCCTGGTGAGAGCCGCGTCAGGCCGTCTTCTATGATTTGCGCCGCTGCTGACCTTATGCTCCAAAGGCTTCTCATTATCAACGCCATCCAGTTGGCCGTCGCCCTACTTGCCAACCTGATGCTGCTTCTCAACATGGGCAAGAAGGTGCGCTTCACCATTGCGCAACCCATCACCATCGTCGGCTGGTAGGCTGCACCCTGAGAGCCGCCAGAGAGCCTCCCCTCCCCTGATGCTAAGCTGGTATTCGCAGGTACATCTCCTCCATCCTCCTCATCGCCTGTACTGCCGCAGCCAGTGGCCCCTTGCGGCACGGCCTGAAGCCCCCCAACGAATACGTCTGGTCCCAGGCCTTCTACTACGGCATCTGGGCCGCAATCCTCTACTTCATCGTCGCCTCCCTCATGGCCGTGACCTTTTGGGGCGCCTGGTCGAACCACTACGACAAGGACTTCAACCTCACTAACAGTCAGCGTACCCTGATGCTGCAGACCATCGCCGTGCTGGCCTACCTGCTCATTGGCGCCCTCATCTTCTCCAAGATCGAGGACTGGCCCTACCTCGACGCCGTCTACTGGGCCGACGTGACGCTCTTCACCATAGGCTTTGGAGACTTTGCGCCTAAGACGCAGCTCGGCCGCGGCTTGCTGATCCCGTATGCCCTCGTCGGCATTATCAGCGTCGGTCTCGTCATCAGCTCCATCAGCAGCCTGATGCTCGAGCGTGGCAGCCGTCGGCTCGATGCCCGTATGGAGGAAAAGCGCCGGCGGAAAGTCATTACCGCCATGACTCGCAAGGGCGACGACGAGATCCTGACCCCCCTGCCTCCGGCCCCCCTGGTGGCCAACGACGACTTCCGGGTCGACGACCCCCTGTTCGACGAATTCGACCGCCGCCGCTGCGAGTTCGACCTGATGCGCATGATTCAGGCGACGGCCTCGTCGCGAAGACGCTGGATGGCCATGGCCGTCTCCTTTAGCATTTGGGTCATCCTCTGGCTCGTCGGCGCCGTCATCTTCTTCGCTTGCGAATGGTCCTACCAGCACTGGACCTACTTCGAGGCCTTTTACTACTGCTTCATATCGCTGCTGACCATCGGCTACGGCGACCTACACGTCGTATCCAATGCCGGCCGGTCCTTTTTCGTCTTCTGGTCGCTCCTGGCCCTGCCGACCATGACGGTGCTCATCTCCAACGCCGGAGACACCGTCGTCAAGCTCATCCGCGACTACACAAACTACCTCGGAAACCTGACCATCTTGCCCGGCGACGAGAGCTTCGGCCGGACCATCAAGCGCATCGTCAACGGCCTCAGCTGCGGCCGTCTCTTCAAGAGCGTAGGCGGCGGTGCGCCGGAGCCGGAGCGGTCGGAGCGGGTCGACGAGAAGACGGCGGCGACGGACCACGCCTGGGGCGAGATGCAGGCGACGACCAACAACACGGCCGCCAGTCCCAGCCTCTCGCGCGAGCTTACGGCCGTCCGCAACAGCACCGGCATCCTGCTCCCCACCAACACGGCCGAGCGCCGCTCCATCAACCGCGTGCACGAGATCCTCGGCGACCTGCCGACCGGCAACGACCTCCACCTCCTGCTCATCTCCGAGATACAAAACGTGGCCAAGCACCTGCGCGAGGACGAGCCCCGGCGCTACTCGTTCGAGGAATGGGCCTGGTACCTCGGCCTCATCGGCGAGGACGAACGCAGGCCGGAGATGCACCGCAAGGCGATTCCCAAGGAGAAGCGCAAGCATGCCTATCACCGGCACCACGCACACAAGCACAAGCACGGCAGACATCACCACCACAACCAGCAGGAGCCCACGGCGACGACGGTCGTCGACGACGAAGGCGTCGAGGACGACCTCGTCAAGTGGTCGTGGGTCGGCAAGTACAGCCCCCTCGTGGGCGGCCAGGAGGAGACGGAGTGGATCCTCGAGAGGCTGATGATGAGCCTACACGAGTCGCTGTGGAAGGCGAGGGTCGCCAACGATGGCGACTCGACCGACACGGCGGCGGCGGCGGCGGCGGCGGCGGCGGCGTCGACATGAGTCGGTTTAAACCTCTGTACCACCGCTACCTCTATGACACGATGGGATGGATACCCCCCCCTTCCCCTTACCAGGATACAACAGACGCTGCTCCGTTGCCTACCTAGGTGAATGAAGAAATACACGCTATTCGTACAATACAGCTCCGTGATGCCCGTCTCCCACACGCTACAGCACTCGACATCATGTCCGGATGAAGACGCTTGCTGCGCCCCCCATGCGTTGATATCCGCCAACGCCCCCCTCGCTCAGTTTCCACCTCCACCGAGGAGAAGCCTCCTATTGCGCCGAATGACGGCGTTGAGCCCCTTCTCGAGCTTCTCCGTCTCCTTGCGCGCCGTCGCGAGAGCCGACTCGGCATCGTCGACGCTCATGATGGACATGCCGCCAACACCGCCAGCCATCCTGACAGCGTCCGGCCCGGACGGCGGAGGCGGGGGAGGGGGAGGCGGCCCCGATGAGGGAGAAGAGGAGGAGGCGGCAGAAGCGGAAGAGGCAAAGTCATGTACGCCTCGAGCGCCACCAACAGACGTGCTGTAAATGCCAACGCCAGCAGCCGCATCCGGGCCGTAGAAATACGGAGCGAGCGAATTGAGGCTCGCGGCCGCCGAGTCCCGCATCGGCGACGAAGACGACGATGCCGCCGCAGCCGCAGCCGCCGCCGCCGCCGCAGCCGAGACTCCACCCCGAGCCGGACCCTGTCCCGCACCGGCACCTAGATTGAGGCGCGGCATGACGTACTGGTTGATGTAGCTGAGCGCGTCCTCTCGCTGGAGCTTTCCGATCGGGTCCTGCGGCTGAGGCCGGGCCGAGGCGGGAAAGATGCCGGGCCGTCCGTTGGGCACGGCCCGGCCCTTGATGAGGGAGAAGGCTCCTCCGCCGGGCTGATGGCGCTGCGCCACGAACGCGCCGGGGCTCTCGGCCGTGGCCGCGATGGCCGTCTGAAGTGCCAGGAAGGCTTCCTCCTCGTCTGGCGTCAGTCCGCGCACGCAGTCGCCGTTGGGCGTGATGAGCATCCGGCTGCCGTCGACGTGGAACTGCTTTCGCACCGGCCTTCCGGCCCGCAGCGTCGCCAGGTCGTCGTCGTGGATCTCGCCGCATTTGCACGAGCAGTCCTTGCAGTAGCTTGCCCTGTTCGCTGCCGCCGCCTGCGCGCTGCCATTTCCGCTCTGCTCCTGACGAGACGTGCTGCTGCCCACAGGCCTGAACATCTGTAACCGGTCCATGGCCGCCGTCCAGAGTGACGTTCGAATCTCTGCAAACACCGACGCCGGGCTTGGGAGCTGCTTCTCGCTGACCGCAGACCGCTGAAGAGATTCCTGGGCGGATACAGTGGCGGCGGGACTCTGCGACGGCTGTTCCGCCCCCTTTTCTTCCTTGGTCCTCTCCTCGACCTTTGATTTGCCTTTGCCGGCTTTTTTCTGACCTGTGGTCGTGGTGCTTTTCGCGTCTCCCTCTTCCGGAAGCTTATCCGCTGTGCTCTCCGATGTGGCCTTTACGTCCGAAGTCGGCTCCTCGACCTGAGGTGGAACGGACGCCGGCTTTAGCGGCTTATCCTTCTTTTGCTTCTTCTTGCGCCCGATGACGGGCGCGTGCTCCTCAGGCTCCAGCAACTTGGGCGGCTCGATGATGGTCTTGGCGTCCTGCTTCAGGGCCTCCTTGCGCTGCTTGCGCTGCTGGCTCTTGGTAGTGGACCGGACGACGGCGGAGCCGACCCTGTTCGGCGGTGGCGATCCTGCCCGCGAGGCCGACACCGATGCGGACAGCACCGAGGCTGTATCGCTGATCATTTCGCTCCCTGGTGTGTCAGGGGGCTGAGACACCGACACTGCTTTGGAGACAGCTGCGGGGATCGGAGGGGGCAAGGCAACCGTCTCCTTGGCCACAGGCATCACCCGTATCGTCTTGTGGGCGGCACGCTGGACGGGCGACGGCGCTCGAGTCGGGCCCGAGGGGGACACAGGGTTCAATTCCGCTACTGCTTCGGGCTTCGACACATCTTCCGACAGCGGAACAGCAGGAGGAGGGCGTCCTCCCGTTAGTGCCGCGGGCGCGGCCACCGGGCTGCCCATTGGCCTTCCCGAAGCTTTATTTGACACTTTGTCGCCGGCTTTCTTGGGCGCGGGCGTGCTCTTCGGAGTTGGAACGGACGACACGGCAGGCAACGACCTCTGCGGCTTTCGCGTTTTGGGCGCGTTGAGCGCCGGGAAATCTTCATCCTGTAGGGCCATCGACGCCTGGCTGTGCCGAACGCCCTTGACCTGCCCGTTGTCAAAGGCGAAAGTCGAACCGAGGCCGGCTTTCCGTGGCGTAGGCTCGGGCGTAACGGTGCCGTGATCGAGCCGCCCCCCAGGAGCCCTTGGCATAGCTGGGACAAAACTCGCGGGACGAGGGCGGCCTGACGCAGATGCCGGAGGACCCCGGAGAGGCGGGAGACCTGGAGGCGCAGGGGGCCCATTCTCCACCGCCGAGGCCCGCCTGGTCTCGGCAAACAAGACACGCGGCTCTTCAGAAACCAGAGCATCGACCGAGTGCGTTGCCTCGTCTAGCGACGGGAGTGTGTCATCTGCCAAGACGACCCATTAGCTGGTTGTCCGGTCTCTAAGGCAAAACAAGAGGAACAAAGGACAAGTGCTATGACAACGAGGCAGGCTACGACGCAACGCAGCCGCCATACAGAAGGCAAAGAAAACCATCGGTCAGGCTACGGCTTCCCATCATCGCCTTCCACGCGGGGGGAAACAACGAGGGGAAGCGTATGAAGAATTTGGAGGGAATGATGTCTTTATTCCGACCAAAAGCGCCGCCCCTCTGGGAAGGGGGCCCAATAGGCTTGGCATGTTAACGTACATGTGGTGATGTGTGGAAGACGATGATGGCTTGCCTGAATCGGTTCTCCTTTCCCATCCAGGTGGATAGGAAAACAACCACGACACGCTGCCGCCTCCGTCCAATTTTGGTTCCCCGAAACGATCGAGCCTGCGGCTGAGGAAAGAGGGGCCTGTTGACGGGTTCCTGAAAAGCCATGATTCTGCCCATGCCTGCCCGATCGGAAAATGCAAAAGCTCGTGCTTCGTAAAAGTGTCGCCCCTCAAGTCTCCGAGAGAGGCGACACGAAAACAAGAAAAAGATGAAAACGACAGCGCAATGACAAAGAAGGAAAGGAAAAGAAAAATCATAAACGTTGGGGTATCGTCGTATCACGACAACTACCACCGCGCGTAGTTGGCGTTGTACATCATGCTGTACCCACCTTGGCTTTGGCCACCGAACAGCCCCTGGCTGACTCCGGCATTGCTCTGAGACTGGTGCTGCATCCTCGCCTGCAGGATACTCGGGTCCGCAAGATCAACTAAGCCACTCCCCCCAGAGGAGGAAGTGTTAGCATGTCTGTGCTTCTTCCCCTTCTTCTTCTGCTTCGACGCGAAGTCTTGGAATGCCCCGGCGTTGTTGCCGTAGAGCGGTGCCAGCAGGCCAGAAGCGGGAGCTGGGGTGGAGGTGGAGGATGGTGGGTACTGGTTCGACAAGGACGAAATCATGTACTCACGCTTTCCCGCCTCATGAGGCTGACCGCGGTTGCGCCCGATGAGGCTCTGTAGCAGGTCGTTGGACGAGTCCTTGGGGGTCGCTCCGAATCCCGAGCCGCTAAACGACTGGCCAAACATGCTTGGCGGCGTGCCCGTCGACTTAAGGCCGGGAGGCGGGCCAGGCATCGACGACCCGTAAAACTGGTTGCCCCCCTGCGACTGAAAGGAGTTTGGCATCATCGACGACTGCTGAGACATGATTCTCGAATTGACCGAGAGCTTGACGTTGGTCGCCGCCGTCGCATTATCGTTGGCGAAGCTGAACCGAGACGACTGGCGGTTGTGACTCTGAGCCTGGAACAAGCCGGGTTGGCCCGAGAGGCTCTGAGGCATATGCTCGCCGAATCCGCTCTGCTGGGGCCTCAGCGAGGCAAGCTGCTGCGGCGTCAACGCTCGACCCATCGAGTTCGCAGACCCCTGACCAAAGCCAGAGCCGGCGAGGGCAGAGCTGAAGACGCCGTCGGTGTTGGCTCTCTGGATCGGGGGCTGGGCATGAACCTGCCTGGGATCGAAGCTATGGCTCTCGCCACCGGCCTCTCCCTCCTCCGGCTCGCCGCCCAGCGCGAGGCTGCCGCCGCCCGTCTCTGGTTCTCCATCGGACGCAGCAGGGGCTTCGCCATGCTCCTCGCCGTCTCCAACTCGCAAGTCTTCTTCCTCCCGCATAGCTCGTCGTTTCTCGCCGCCTCGAACATCGAACATGGGCGGGTCTGAGTCTCCACCCTGGCCTTTAGCAAGTCGGGGCAGACTGCAGGCGCCTAGGGCCCTAAGCAGTTCTCTTAGAGAGTCGTCCGTAGCATCCGGGCGCTGTTCGGCCTTTGCTCTGAGATCTGCCGGCCTGGACCTTGCAGCGGCGCTTGCAGAAGATTCGGCGTCATCCGACATCTGCTGAGTACCTTCCGTCGTTGCAGGCAGAGAGGTCGAAATGGCCGGGCTCGAGGTCGCGCCACTGGTGGCATGGCTGCCACGGCGGCTCCGCTGCGGGTTCCGCGCCCAGCTTGCCGAGGATGGAAGCGCCGACGCATCCACGCCATTATCCGACCCGTCTTTGCTGGCGGAGCGGACCATAGGTTGAGGTGCAGGCGGCGGGGTCGGCTGCGAGTTTTGCTGCCGAGACGCGCCGCGAGACGAGGAACCGCCGCCACCACTGCCGCCGGGCAGGGGTCTTTGAGTGTGAATGCTGTTCATCGATGATAAGTCCTGACGCGTATAGCTATCCTCCTCATCGCCCTGCTCGTGCAGGAACATGCAGCCAGGGTTGTTGCACTTTTCGTTCTTCAGCCAGGCCGAGCAGTATTTCGTCGTCCCATACTGTGCCTTTAGGTACCTGTCGCCGTTGAGGGATCCGTGAACAGCCTGAATGCAGCGAGCAGCTTCCTCTGGCTTCTCAAAGGTCACATAGATGCCCAAAGTGTGGTATTGGCCATCCGAGCCTCTCCGATTGCTAATCGAGATCTTCTGGATGCCGCCGTACTGACCAAAGAACTCATGCTTGCGCAGCGTCTTGAGCATCTCGTCCTCTCGGATCGTGGGGTTCAGGCCAATGATGTAGACGAGGTTTTTTTGGACGACGCGTACGCCAATGAGACTCTTGCGATTCTCCTTTTCTGCCTCGCGCTTCTGTACCTCTTTCTGCTTCTGCTCTTGAGCTCGCTTCTTCTGATTCTTCTGGATGTTGGCGCGAAATTCGGCAACTCTAAGTTATCGTTAGCCAGCCTCGCCGGGCATGTCTGCAGGGGGAGGTTGCAGGGGCGACATACTCTTCTGAAGTTACGACCTTCCATTGTATCGTCTTCTCATCATAAGGCCGCCGGCATGCTGGACACAAGCCGTTCATGTTGTTTTTGATATTATTGAAACAGAACTGGCAGACCTATTTTTGGGGCGGAAAATCCGCCACAGTCAGCATCAACGACGTCGGTTGCTCTAGGCATCGACGCACCTGATATCCACATGGACATGGCCGAAAGTTACGGTCGGAGAGGTCGAACTCTTCGATACAGAGAGGGCTGCCACCGGCGTCAGATGGGAAGGCCTGACGAAGGGAAGGGGAGGGGGGGGGGGGAGGTTGATCCATCAACGACGCCACGTACCAGACATCTTCCTCCTCCTCGATGAACGAGTCTTGCGGAGCCATAATGTACCAAAGCTGTGGTCCAAAGCCAAGTAAAGATTAGAGAATAGAGGCAAAGCGTGGCGGCAAAGGAGGTAGAAAGATATCACTCCGGGGAGGAGATGATTAGTATGGGCTACGCGAGAAGCAGGCCCTGGCGGCAGGCGAAGAGATGGAAAGTTCCATCAGGGCACGTGATGTTGCTAGCCCCACCTGCCCCAACGACGTAGCGGTGCTGACTCCTGAGTGGCCCCTTTGGCCCCCTTTTTAGCAATTCCCAAGGTTCTCCGCTCGCTAACTCTTCGGCTGATCTCCGGGCCGGTCCCACCCTTACTTGCGGTAAGGGGGGGGAAGGGGGGAGCTCTCCAGTTGAACATGAAGTCATCGACTTTGGCCTCGGACAAGGGAAGCTAGCAACCCTTGGACGGCCATGACGTCCCAATTCCCACGCAATCGGGCGCTGTTTGCGACTCTGAGGGCCTTCAGGCGTGGGAATGCCGTTCGGAGTCTGAGCGTCTCGGCCTCGAGACTCGTCACGATGCCTAAGGAAGCGGAGAACATGCGCAAGGCTCCTCGGGATCAGGTCGGGACTCTGCGGGCGCCCATCACCAATCCTGCAGACAAGTTTCAGAGCAAGGCCGACAGCCTACACCGCTATGGCGCCTGGTTGATGGCTTGCATTCCCAAGTACATTGAGCAGTTTTCCGTGTGGAAGGACGAGCTCACCATCTACATCTCGCCCTCTGGAGTCATCACGGTCTTTTCATTTCTCAAGTGTGCGTATCCTCATTGCCTTCGCTACCCGACGTCTCAGCTCACTTTCAACTCTCCGTTGCAGACAATACCTCAGCCGAATTCACTCAGGTCAGCACCGTCACCGCCGCCGACTATCCCACGCGGGAGAAGCGCTTTGAAATCGTCTACAACCTTCTTTCCGTTCGTCACAACGCCCGAATCCGCGTCAAGACATATGCCGACGAAGCTTCGCCCGTCCCCAGCATTACCAGTCTCTTTGACGGTGCTAATTGGTATGAGCGCGAGGTTTACGATCTATATGGCGTCTTCTTCGCCGGACACCCCGACCTGAGGCGCATCATGACCGACTACGGCTTCGAGGGCCATCCGCTGCGCAAGGACTTCCCCCTCACCGGCTACACGGAGATTCGGTATGATGAAGAGAAGAAGCGCATCGTCACGGAGCCACTGGAGCTCTCACAGGCATTCCGTAACTTCGAGGGCGGATCCAGTGCATGGGAACCGGTCGGCCCAGGCCAAGACCGCGTGCCCGAGACCTTCAAGCTGCCCAAGGCTCAGCCAGAGGAGAAAAAGGAAGAAGGCAAAAAGTAGAGGGCTGCATGTGTATCTTTCTTCCGCGTGGGGGGGCGAGCCCATCATGGCCGACCCAGTCCGAGCGTTCGAGCTGCGTTGGCACCAGCAGTCAACCACGAATGTTCTGTACCATGAGCCCAGCCATGTGCAGCGCCCACAGCACTGTATAACCGGATTTCCAGGGACATGTCTCAAGAGAGCCGTTATCGGACGTCGGTGCGGCCGCCCATGTTTCTCATCTCTACTGTACTTGCGCCCACGCCGGAGCAACACCATGTCTGACCCGAATGCATACACAAGTCCGCAATCGACGCTCGATCCCAGGGACTCGTCCAGCGACGCTCGCATACTGTACACATAAGCATGTACAAGGTGTAAGAATTGCCGGCCGCCAGAAAAGGGAAAAGCCGGTAAGGCCGCATCGTCCAAGCCCTTCAACGTCGCTCCAAACCGAGGCGCTGTGGTCTGCCTCGCGTGCCTCCCCAGACTCCGCCTAATGCCAGAATTTGGTCAACAGCATCGTACATGTGGCCGCTGGGCGCTTGTCCACACTGTCCCGTAGTCATAGAAGAGGCCATATAGATGATTGGGAAGATATTGTGACTAAATATCCTCGCGGCCCGTCTCACCACATGTCGTCTCGTCGGTGCCGTCGATGATCGTCTTCGCCGTGAGGATACTCCTTCATTTCGCGACCTGGAGAATCCACGCCTTCGTAGCCGTACTCATCGTCGTCGCGGTCGTCTCCGTGCTCGTCTTCGTAGATTTGGGCTTCGTCGACGTACTCCGCCTGCCCGTCAGTCCCAGAATCGGCGTACTGGACAGCAGCCTCGGGGCCGGTCAGCCAACGGCCGCGTAGACGAGACGTACTTGATTTATGCAGAAGCACTCACCCTGTGATAGTCAAAGTTGTACTGATCGAGGCTGTGTTCGGTGCCATGCTCGCCGTGCCGGGCCAGGTACTCCTCCTCTCGCCTCTTGCGTCTGGCTTCCTCCTCGACCCGCTTCTGCTGCGGCGATGTCGGCACATTCATCTGTGGATGCATCGTCTGCACGATGGCCAGGTAGCTGTACATGAAATTGCTGAGAAGCACCTGGCTGAGGAGCGAGCGGCGCGGGTTAGCCAGCTTGATGTGCGCCATCCGGTAGATGGCCCTCTCTTCTAGGAGCGGAAACCTTGACCAGTTGTAGTCCACGTCCGGCGCCAGAGGTTTGTAGGAAACGTCTTCCGGCACCTGCAAGTGCTGGCTTTTCTTCTGAACCTTTTCCTTCTCTTCCTTCTTCTTGCTTCCCCCAAAGATGGAAGAAAAGATGCTGCCGTCCTTCTCTTTCTTTGAGTCGCTCTTGCGATTGCCTTCCTTCTTTCTCTCTTCCAGAAGCTTGCTGTCGACGTTGTCGCGGTCCAAAACAAGGCTCTCACGTCCCTTCACGCCGCTTTTATCGATGGACGTTTGTATCACGTCTAGCCGAACGTTGTCATGAGTCCTCTCGGTGCTGGCTCGCGCCTTCGACTTCCTTCCCTCCTCTTTCTTCCGATCCCGTTCATCCGTGACACCCTTGAACCATTTCCAAGCGCTGCCTGACCTGCTCGACGTGCCAGACGAGTCTTCATCTTTATCCCTTTTCGATGACTTTTTTTCCGGCTTCTTCTCAGGCTGGCTCAGCGTCGGAATGAAGGTAAGATTGTCCGTGCGAGAGGCATCCGCGCCCATGAGAGAGGAAGGAGATGCCAGAGAATCGCTCATGGTGTTCAAATGCATCGAGTTTGGCGATTTTGTGATATATTGGGGCTGCGCCGGCTGCTTCATGTTGTTGGTAATGGTGGGACGTCTAGTTGGGCGAGCAGAGCCCTCCTCTGCAGTTTCGGGATGATGGTCTCGAGGTGGCCTTGCGTTCTGGGAAGATGACCTCTCGGGAAATGATCTGGTCGCATGGCTATCCGATCGTTCTGACCGTTCCGGGGTCAGAGATGCTTCTTGCCCGGATCCCGACGTTGTTCGGGCCGGCGGCCAGTCCTGCTGGGCACGAGAAGACGAGCGCGACTCGATAGTCTCCTCGGCTGGGCCGTCCGCGCCAGTCATAACGGAAGTCGTTTCCTGCGATAGATTTCTGTGCCGCCGCACAGGCCGTACGGAACGTAGGTGACTGTCAGAACCCGGCTCAGACGGCGCCGCTGCTGCTATAGGTCCCTTGGCCCCTTCTGACGGAAGCGTGCTGCTGATGTCGGAGTAGTCGCCCTCCGACTGCCGATGAGCCAGACGCCTCGACAACGAGCCCCGGTCTCCTGATCGCAGGCTCCCACCCTTGCGGTACGTTGTGCGCGTCGACCTGCGTAAACCTACCCCAGGTGCCATGGGAAGAATGGGCATGTCGTCACCACTGCCTTCGATGCCCCCCGAGGCACTCTGAGACTCCTTAGCGAGTCTTTGTACTGCTTTGGTTGGATCCTTGACCAGCTCGTCGAGACTGAGCTCCGGACCGTGCTGGCTGCCACTAGACGACCGCTTTCGCTCGAGACGCTCGGCACCGTCAACGTAGCCTACAGCGCCTCGCCCACCAGTGTTATCAATCTGCCGTGAGAGCATGGACTTATTTCTCCTCAGCAGGGAATCGGAACGGCCGAGGCTCGCGTCGAAGTCGGTGGCGAGGAGAGGGTCTCCTGACCTTCTCCTGATGGACTGGACGCGTTTCTCCAGAAAAGACTTGAACTCTGTTGGAGCCAGTTCCGGATGAACCCTGGCCGGGACCCAGAGGAGTCTGGATGGATCGTTCTCGTCATCGTCTCCGCTGGGAGCCACCGTGGGCATGGCGGAGAAGCCCATGGGAGGCATGTCTGGGTCTATGTTGTTTCCGACGTCCATGGAAAGTCTTCTGAGGGCTTGTAAGTTGCTTAACTCCTGAGCAATATCACTGGGATTGTCTATGTTGGTCAAGGGAAACTGTGATCCTGTCGAGTCTGCCTGAACATCTCGAAGCGATGGCGTCGGAGAAACGGGTGACTTGGAGCTGTGATCGTAGGAATTGTTACTTCGCTGCGAGGAAGAGGATGAGGAGGGCACCACAAAAGTTTGTATTTTTCTGAGGCTGCCATGCTCGGCGTGGGAGGACGACGAATCCGGCGGCTGATCCGGGGGAGGGCGCGGCGTCGAGCTCTCGCTGGCATGCTGATAATCGGGCGGCCGGCCATGCAGCCCGGGCGGCGATGTTCGATGCAACTGTTCGTTGTGCGGAGAACCGCCGACGAAGCTCAAGGGCCGGCCGCCCTCGGAGCCGGAGTCATCCTCGTCGCCGTAGAGGGTACCGATGGCTTCAGTTACGTGGTGGCTCGGGTCTGAAATGGAGAGCTGGCTGGCATGGCCGCGCCGGTTGCCAGCTATATCGTCCCGCGGCCGAGATGAGGTCTACCCATAGAAGCAGTCAGCAATGACTCACAGACAACGAGAAGACGTCATGGTGCGCAACTAGTCGTCATCTATAGAGCTCGGGTACCAAATGAAGGGCCTGACAGCCCAGGCCCGTTGGCTACGGGGGGTGGGAGACGACGCACCATCATCGAGGGCAGGGGCCGGGACGCCGACGACGCCAGCAGCACGAGGGCTCAAAGGACTTTTATCAGGCAGCCGACCCGAGATTAGCAGGCTTTAGGCCCTAGCATGGACGTGGGATTGCGGCAAAACTCGTCGCCCGTGGACGTAGACCTCCTGAGTAGGGCTGTCGTGGGCCAGGAAGGGGGGGAGGGGGGTTTATCGTCGCATGAGGGCCAAGTGTAGGGGACGGGGCCGCTATCGGCAAAGATGTGCTCACGTCTCTAGCAGGCAGTTGCTGGCTGTCGTGGCGTCTTTATTGATTTTTTTTTTTGGCTCGCGAAGACGATGGTGGCTTGACGTCTTTGTCGGACGATGGAGATGATCAAAGAGCGAAGCCCTCCCGGGCCCGGCCAGACCCATTCTCTCTCCCCGCTGGTGGCTAATTAGTAATAGCCAAGGGTGATGGAATGGATCTGCCTTGGTTGCGGCATCACGTGGACGCGCTCAATTCGCCGCTCCAGGCTCTCAGCGGGCAGTGTCAGATCTGGTCAGGTGACTGCACGTGGAGTCGCCTATTGTTTTGCGGGTGTCGACGCGCTCGTCGACTGGACCGGACTATTCACAGATATCCAAAAAACGTGCGTTGCACCCGGGCTGAATCACCAACCTCGGATACGCATATATGTATGTGCATATACGCCTATATATGCACATAAATATACCTAGGTAGGGAGGTATATTCATCTACAAATACTGCATGGCATTAGGTAAGCGGTCAGGCAGCGGAAGCACTTCGGCACGTCGCACCGTGGTGCCGAACGGGGCAAGCATGGACAGTGAACTTAACAGGCGAAACGAGCACAAGAATGTACTTTCGCTTACGAGTTATACGGACAGTTGACATAATTTTGCTCGTTTCTCGTGGCAGGCCACTGAGGTGGTAGGTATCTGCCCAGGTACCTATGTACCAGCCTCGCGTCGTGGGTGGGGGAACGGAAAAGCAGAGGCGCCGTACCCATGTCACTGCGTCCCCACACGGTCAAGCGCAAAGTATCACATCACCTGGGAACCCCGCAGAGGTACCTAAAGCTGCTTGAGTGCCTGAAGCGGTACCTCCCCTCTCCGCCGCAGCGCCTGTGCCATATTCTCCTCCAAAATTTATCTCCAGACAGCCTGGCAGCCCTTTTTTATTTGCGAGTTTGCGAGATCCGACGTCGCTGCTGTCGCAGTTTTAACCACCCCCTCCTCGTCCTCTCTCAGCCTGACCCCCATTCGGCATTCTTCAGTACCCTACTTTCGCTTCTTGCCCTCCCCGCGACCGCCTGCGCGCTCCCCAGTGACGAGTGCTTCATCCTGAGGTCCTGAGCGTGTCCGATCCGCTGATAGAATGGCTGCTGTGAGTTCATCATCTTTGACTTTTACCTACACCTCCCATCTGCTTTTCGCCCAGTATGAGAAGCTGCGAGCTCTGTTCAGCTCCAGTCATGGGCTGCAAGGCCTCTATCGCATTTCGCGGCGAGCAGAGCAGACAGCGTCTTTCTTCCCCCATTCAACCTCAACAAGCACACCGTGTTTGCACCCAACTTCTCGCCTCGCTATACCATGACTCTCTTGAAATCCTGCGCTGTCACTGTGATCTGGGGAAACTGACCATGGGCAGCCGCGACCGTACAACAATCCAGGCTATCTCCAAAACGGCGCCACAGGTCTCCCCCAGCCCGGGGCGGCGCCGCTCCTACCGAACCAAGGCCGTGTCATCCAGACGGGTCCCATCCGAACTCTTTGCATTGCAGACGTCCGAGGTCAGTGGCCTTCGTCCACGGGTTGAGACGACTGACTGACGCTCGACATAGGAAACCTGAGATCGCTCAACGAACTTGCCAAGCAGGCTCGCGCCGACCACATCATCCACACTGGCGACTTCGGCTTCTACGATGATACTTCGCTGGATCGAATCGTTGAGAAGACACTCAAGCATGTAGCTCAGTATTCGCCCCTCATTTCCGAACCTGTCAAGAAGGCCATCCAACAAGGAGGCAACGGCCCGGTCAAATCCCGGTTCCCTCCTTCGGAGCTTCCTCTGTCGGAGCTACCGCTCTTGCTCAGCGGCGAGCTGAAGCTTGACGTGCCGGTCTATACGGTTTGGGGTGCGTGCGAGGATGTTCGGGTGCTGGAAAAGTTCAGATCATCCGAGTACAAGGTGCCCAACCTGCACATTATCGACGAGGCTCGCTCTATGCTCCTCGAAGTCGGCGGCGTGAAGCTCAGGCTCCTTGGGCTCGGCGGTGCGGTGGTAATGCACAAGCTTTTCGACAACGGCGAGGGTCGCACCACCATTGCCGGGGGGCAGGGAACCATGTGGACCACTCTGCTGCAGATGGGAGAGCTCGTCGACACGGCTCATCGGGTCTACGACCCCACGGAGACGCGGATTTTCGTGACACATGCATCTCCTGCTCGCGAGGGCATATTGAATCAGCTCTCCGTCACGCTCAAGGCCGACTTCTCCATCTCAGCCGGTCTTCACTTCCGCTACGGAAGCTCTTACAACGAGTTCAGCGTCAACCCAACTCTGGACCATTACCGAGGAAAGCTTGCCGCGTCCAAAGCCTCTTTCAACGACGTATGGGAGACGGTCAAGGGCGAGGTCGAGCCTGCCATTCAGACCAACGAGGCGCAGCAGAATCTCCTCAAGAACGCCCTCCAGATCGTCGACAAGATGCCGACCACGGCAGCCGGCGGCAATCCGTTTGGCGGGCCGGTGGCCGGCCAAGCCGCTCTCGGCCAGGTCGACGAGAGTGCCTTCAAGAACATGTGGAACTTTAATCTCGCCGACGCTGCGTTTGGCTATCTGGTGCTGGAGATACAGGATGGCCGCATCGGCACCGAGATGCGCGCTCAAGGCTTCAACTTCTCGCACCGCGGAGCCAAGCAACAACCAGGCGCGGCAGCAGCCCCGCCGCCAGCAGACGTTGGCGGCCAGCCCTCGCCTACGCCGCCGGTGACGCAGCCCGCGGCGCCCTCGCAAGCCAGCCGGCAGCCGCCCGCGTCTCAGCCACCCAAGGCGGCCGCAGCCACGCGTTCGTCTGGTGGAACCAAGCCGGCTACCCCCAAGCCTGCCCAGGGCCCCGATAGCGTCGGCGGCAAAGACGCCGAGAAAACGCCAGCGGCGGCCAACGGATCTGCCCACGGGCCCGATCCCAGCGCTTCCCCTGCGCCCAAATCCTTTTCTTCCGACATCATCGGCCTGTTCGTCATGAACCTCGGTGGCGGCGAAGATCAATGCCGCGACATGTTTGGTGAGGAGGACAAGAGCAAGATCGTCAAGGTAGAGAAGTGGGGGATGGCCAACAAGGTCGTACACTTTAAGACGACTGAAGAACGAGACGCAGCCTTGGCGCGACTGCCCGATGACGTTAAGACGCGGGCCCAAGAGGATCGATCCAAACCTTTGGTCAAGGTGTTTATGCCTAAAGAGGGCAGGTCTTACAGCAACCGTGGCGGCGCGGGCAACTGGGGGGGCAATGCTCGCGGTGGCGCCTCCGGCAGCGGCTACCGAAGTGCCGGGGGCACCAGCGACTCGGAAAGCAACCGACGTGGCGGCCGGGGTGGCCGTGGCGGCCGAGGGGGTGACAGGTCCCGCAGTGGTCGCGGACGCGGCGTTATGAAGGTGGATGCCGGAGCGTCTTCCCCGGCAACGCCTTCGACGCCCGCGGTCGAATAAGTCGAATTTATCCACGCTCGGCGTCCATCGACGAGGCGGAGTCCCTGGGCACTGAAACATTCCACTGCCATTGCCACCCCCTCTTTTTCTCGTCGCATTGATTCTAGCTCCGGAGCAAGGTTGAGTGAAGAGCCGAGGCTTTGGGGATCGGTGTAGCTGCGTTTCTGTGTACGTGTACTTAATGAGACCTGGGAGGCCGCTGAGGCTCCGGCGTCGCGGTTCCGGCCTAAACTTTTGTTTCGTGTGTACTACTTTTCGCGAGCTGGTATCTACCTAGAGGTAGGTAGGTAGATAGGCAGTGAAAGGGGAGGGGGGTGGGTAGACAATGGGAGGTAACGCTGGCCGCGCACCCCTGAGTCGCGACAACATTTCTATACTTCGTAATGAACTCATGATACGCAGCACGGGGCAAAGAGCAACGGCGGGTTACAGTGGCTTGATACCCTTATGTATGGCGGCTATGCCACCGGTGAGGTTCTCGTATCCATTACCAACGGCGGCAAAGCCCGCCGCAACAATCATGTCTCGAAATTCCTCTTGAGCGGGAAACTTATCAATGCTTTCCACGAGATACTGATAGCTGTCCCGGTCCGCAGCGACCAGCTGGCCGATGAGAGGGATGGCGCTGAAGGACCATTGCTTATAGATGGCGTTGAAGAGCGGATACTTGTCGACCTTTGAGAACTCGAGACAGGCGAAGACACCGCCTGGTTTCAGCACTCTGTATGCCTCTCTTAGCGCAGCCGGAATGTTGGAGAAGTTGCGGATGCCGAAAGCCACGGTGTAGAGGTCCAGTGAGTCATCTTTGACGGAAGCAGGAAGAGCTTCGGCGTTGGCTTCGAGGAACGAGAGGGAAGCCTGATGAGATGCGGGCAGATTGAGGGACCGCTGCCGGCCGACGGCAAGCATGGAGGGGTTGATGTCGGATATTGTGACATGGACGTTGGGGTTTGCGTTGTGATTGTGAGCGCGGCGGAGGAGACGAAAGGCGATGTCGCCGGTGCCGCCAGCGACGTCGAGGATCCGCTGCGGACGGAGAGGCGGGTCTGTCGCGCCGGGATCCAGGGAGGACACGAAACGATCTCTGACGGAGAAGAGTCAGCATTGCCTGACAGGCGGTAGAATATAGGACGGCGAGAAACGAACTTCCACAGCCGATGGACGCCAAGAGACATGAGATCATTCATCTTGTCGTATGAATCGGCGACGCTAGTGAAAACGCCGGCGACACGCTCCTGCTTTTCGCCCTCGGTGACGGTCTCGTAACCAAAGTGCGTCTCGCGATCGGCAGTGGGAGTCGGGTGAGAGGGAGCGAGTCGGACGGCGCCAATGGAGAAGGTGCGCGCCATGCCGCAACTGGATGACATTTTGAGAGTGCTTCGGGCGTAGCTTGTCAGTGCGCGGCTCGGCGCCATGGCGAGCTGCATCGTTGAGGCGAAGGGAGTTGGGCAGGCGAGGCTGAGAGGGGGGGGGGAAGAAAATGCTGTCGATGGACTGCATCAGCCTCGTCGTCGGCTGCTCCACATTGCGGCTCAGGTGGGGTCAGATCCGGCAGATACGTACCTAGGTACCTGATGGCTGAGTCCGTCGTCGAGGCAGGCTGAGAGCCCCAGGTTGAAGGTGGAAGCCCAAGGCATCTCCAGACAACTGGAAGGAAAAGGGGGAGAAGAGGATGCCTTTCTGTCTCTTCGTACGAATACTATAATACTAGGAGAGTTTAAATATTTTCTTTGTGGCTTTATTGTTTTCGGACTTCCATGGGGGTCTTTCCTTCCTTTTTGTTTTGTCAGGACGTATGTTCAGCTTCCTCAATTTCCTCCAGCTGTGGCCGCAGTTGTGGCAGCCTCGGGGGCAGCCTGAGGCATGGGAGCGGCCTGAGGCATGGGAGCGGCCTGAGGCACGGGAGCGGCCTCAGGCTCAGGTCGTGCCCGACGGCGCTGTCTGTACCGGTAAAGCAACCGAGCAAATCGATGGACTTGAGTTTTGCCGATGTAGGCCAGCAGGGAAAGGCCGGCGACAAGGCTGAGAAAAACGATGACTATGGCGACGGCTTGGGAGACCATGGCCGTAGCGCGAGAGCCGCTCGGACGCAAGGCTGAAGAGCGGCTGTGGCTAGTGCCCGACTGCGGGGTGTCGATGTGCTTGACGCCTTACAAATAGCAAGGCCGGCGTACTAATCAGGGTGGTGAGGCTGCGCGGCAAAAGGTTGAGGTTGAGGGTTTTCCTTTGTTTTTTGGTTCGGCGGTTGCTGGAGGGGATTTCGAGAAATTAGGGTCCGAAATGAAAAGGCAATTTTTGGCATGTGCAAACGCACCCGTGGACGCCATCTTTCATTGAAGAAAAAAAAAAATTCGAAAAAAATAATATAAAACCCAGTCATTGCGGTTTGCCTGCGAGCTAACAGCGAACAGCCAAACAAGATGACGATGGCGCCATGCCACCAGCAGCTTGCTTGCGCATTGCCGTCTTGCAGATTTCAGACGCAAGTCAAGAACCTTGATTCTCTGAGTTGTCTACTGAATACTCCTAGGCTGGGTCAATTTGTTGGTTGAAGCTGTTTGGGACGACGCTTGATGCCCTTGCTGATAGAGGTAGGTACGTACTCCCACACCCGGCTTTCGTCGGCTCTAAGGTGCCGGTGACGTCCATCGTCGTGCTCACCCAGATGCCGCGCTCCCTTGCCGTTCAGTAACCCTGCTCTCCTCAAGCCCCCCCCCCCCCTCCAGGATTTGCAGAACATTAAACGACGCCGCATTTGTGACACGCTCACTCAAGCTCGCGATGAAATCCCCTTTCCTGCCGGCTCTTCGCTTGCAAAGAGCCGCTTTGGCACCCCGGCTCGTCGCCGGTAGCGCGGCCCGGCAGCGGCGTCTCAGCAGCAGCGTCTCCCAGAGGCCCAACTCAGACTTCGTTTCTTTCCCTGGGGCGCTTAAGAGCGCCTTCACGTCTTCGCTCAAGTTCGAGACGCCCGAGTCTTACGCGGCACTTCCGACGTATCGAGTCGTTGATCAACACGGCGTTGTCGTCGACCAGGCCTTCGAGCCCGACATCTCGGATGAACAGATAGTCAAGCTATACAAAGACATGCTGTACATATCCATCATGGACCTCATAATGTTCGACGCGCAGCGGCAGGGCCGACTGAGCTTCTATATGGTCAGCGCGGGCGAGGAGGCCGTCAGCGTGGGGAGCTCCAGCGTGTTGGACCCGGGGGATCCGGTCTACTGCCAGTATCGCGAGCAGGGTTTCTTCAAGGAGCGCGGCTTCACCACCAAAGAATTCATGTCGCAGCTGTTCGCCAACCGGAACGACACGGGCAAGGGGCGTAATATGCCCATCCACTACGGTGCCGGCCGGCTGAACATTGTGAGCGGCGAGAGGCGGTCTGTAGCGGCGACGGATGGCTGATGGCGCACAGTACACCGTATCGTCCCCTCTGGCGACACAGATGCCGCAGGCGTCGGGAGCAGGCTACGCCCTGAGGATGCAGAGGATGCAGGACGCCAATGCAAAGCCGAGAGTGGCCGTGTGCTTCTTCGGCGAGGGTGCGGCCAGCGAAGGCGACTTCCACGCTGCCATGAACATGGCGGCGACGCGATCCTGCCCCGTGCTCTTCATCTGCCGGAACAACGGCTACGCCATCTCGACGCCGACACTGGAGCAGTACCGAGGCGACGGCATCGCCAGCCGTGGCATCGGCTACGGCATTGATACGATCCGCGTCGACGGCAACGACATTTGGGCGGTTCGCGAGGCCGTCAAACGGGCTCGCGAGATGGCGCTGCAAGAGGGCGGCAAGCCGGTGCTGATCGAGTGCATGACCTACCGCGTCTCACACCACAGCACGTCGGACGACTCGTTTGCATACCGGGCGCGGGTCGAAGTGGAGGACTGGAAGCGGCGCGACAACCCCATCACGCGGCTTCGGAAGTGGATGGAGGCCCGCGGCTGCTGGGACGAAGGCAAGGAAAAGGAGGCCAGGGACGGGCTGCGGCGCGAAATGCTGCAGGGCTTCGCCGAGGCGGAGAAAGAGCTGAAGCCGGCGTTACGGACCATGTTCGAGGACGTGTACGAGGAGATGACTGACGATCTGAGGGAGCAGATGGCACGGCTGCGGGAGATGCTGGACGAGTATCCGGACGAGTACGATGTGGCTGAGTTTGAGGGCGGAAAGGAGAGTTTGAAGCGGTAGCGAAGCGATAGGGAGGCAGTTATAGTGGTAGCCGTGTGCGGCGTGTGCGAGTGCAGCCCAGTGAATCATCCCCCATGAATCTCTCGGCGGTAGGTAGGTAGGTATGCTGGAGCCACGACCGTGCCCGCGACAATGTGCGGCCGCCCTGTGACGATGGCGCAAAGTCGTCCCGGCGGAGGTACTTCCCGGTTATCGCCTTCCGCCATGAGCTATCTCAAGATACTTGGCATTGTTAGGGAGCTCCGCCCACCTGTGAGGGCTCTCAAAGTATCTCTGCTTCCTGATCCTGCACTGCAGATACCAAGTAAATACCCGGCCCCAGACTGGTAGCGCCGGGTCTCCGCCGAGTTCTAACCGTACCTGCCTTGGCCCGGCCGCCTCCTTCCCCCCAACCTCGCCTCGCCCCGTCCACCTCCAAAAGCTTCCATCGCAGCCTCCCGCCAACGCCCATCCTTCAGCGGCCCGCCTTTGCGACGACCGTCGGTTGCGGACTGCGATTTCTCGGTCAGCCAGCAGATCGCCGAGAGAACAAGACTAGCGCACCAGCTGAGCAACCCGAGAGCCTCGTCTTCTTGCGCGCCCGGTCCCCCCTCTCCCCCTCCCCTCCCACCCCCCTTCCCATCCCTCACCCCATCGGCCGCGCTCTCCTGCTCGAGCCTGAGTTGCCGCTTGTCCGCCGACTTGCGCCCTCGCTCGACTGCTTTTTCTCTCACTGCATCTCTACTGCTCATCCGCCGCCGCCGCCGCCGCCACCTCCGCCACCTCTCTTCGAGTCGAATTCGATCGCCGCCCGGCTGCCCCGGCACTCGTCCTCTCCCCGACCCCGTCCCGAGCGTCACCCCGATCGACGCGCCCGATCCCCATCCCCGAAGCCGACGCCGAAGCCGCGCCCCCCGCTTGCTCTCCTGATGGCGTAGTTTGGGGCATGGCAGAACGAACACCGGCTGGCGAGAACCCAGAGCGACTTGCCTCGTCACCGTCGACAGCCTCTGCTGCCGGCTTTCAAAGGTACGCTGCCATCCTATTTTGCTCTCGTTCTTGTTTTTTCTCAACCTCCGTACTGTACTGCCTGTATCCGTCCACAACTCTCTATCTCCCCAGCCTATTCCACCCCGTCTGCCCAGCCCTCTCGCTGCATCATCCTGCCTGCCCTTGCCCTTTCACGGCTTTACCCCGAGATTGGGCTGCCCGCCTCAGGTGTCCCCCCTCCCGTTCGACGGCCCAGTGCCGCCCAACAGCTGCCAGCGAGATATTCTTGCGGCCCTACAGCGTGCGCTGGGCCTGGCCTGAGTGGCCCCCCCCCCCGATTTCCCCAGCCCAGCTCCACCGTGCGCACTGCCTTCAGCACCTGGCATCGGCCAGCTTGTCTTATCTCCTCCGTCCATCTCCTTCCTCAGCCATCTGCACCCCCTCCATGCTCTTGTTTTTTTTTTCCTCATCCATTTCTTCCTCGCCACATCCTCCCCGCCTTCTCCACCGCGCCGTCTGGCCTTTCTCTTCGTTGCGTGCCCCGTTGTCGCCTTGCAATTTTCGTCGCTGCCCCGGTTGAAACACCGTCCGTCGTGCAGGGCACCTTTCCAGACGAACCAACCCTTTCCGTTTTCCGGCACCAAGCTGCAGCTCCAGCTTGCTTGTGCCGGGTCTCACATTTCTTCCCACCCCATCTTCACGGCCTTTTTCTCTCCCACACCATTGCATCCATGGTTATTGTAGCACGCTGCCACATTTCGGGTCACTCATGTCTCCCAGAATAACCAGGTCCTCAGCCCGCCAAGCTGCGAGCCAAGCTGCTCATACATCAGACACTCTCGCTGCGACCGTCTCTGCACCGAATTCGACCGTCGCCTCCCAACAACCGGGTCGAAAACGCAAGGTCTCGTCCAACGAAAGCAGTCCCCAAACAACCTCACGCACTAGCTCTACGGGACGACGATCCAAGAGACAGAAAGTCCCCGAGTCCGCTGCCCCCACGCCCACGGGCCTGACCGCGTCACTCGCGTCCCGACCGCGAAGAAAGGGAAAGGCTCCCGTCGATATGGACAGTCAAGAGTACGTAACGCTACTTTGTCACAGGCAAAGTCCACGACTGCCCCCTCTTACGTCAAAATCCGCCGAGGGCGCACTTTCCGCTGAGAGGGAACGCTAACGCTATCGCCACAGTGGTCTGCCTGGAACTCCAGGTGTCCCCGAAAGCACCGCTGAGGTTTCGAGAAAGTCGAGTCGGAGCAAGAAGTCGGCGCCTGCAGGAACAGGTTTGCAGCCCGTTTCCCCCACCCTTCATCATTAGCACACTTCTCGGGACCGGCGGCTGACGCTAGTGCAGAGTCCAACTCTACATCGGGCCTCGCCTCGCGCAGGCCTCGACGGAACGCAAATAATGTCGACGACCCGGACACGACGATGAGCGGAACCGAGGAGAATAACGACCCGGGTCCACCTCCACCACCCCCTCCTCCTGCTGAAGACGATGACAGTGATGATCACGAAGAAGAGGACGAGGGAGGCGAAGAGCGCGGCCGCTACGACGGAAATGACGAGGACGACCCGTTTGGCGGATTTGGCGGCCCAGGTTCGGGTTTGTCCAACACTCTTCGGGCTCTTACCGGCATGATGACGGGACTGTCCGGCCGGCTCCGTGAGCTTCTCAACAACCTGCGACAGGACGACCTCTCGCTCCAGGTGATTGCCCTGCAGGAACTGTCTGAGATCCTTCTAGTATCCAACGAGGACAATCTGTCGGGGCACTTTTCTCCCGATGCCTTCGTCAAGGAATTGGTGCTTCTGATGAACAAGGAGGAGAGCCCAGAGGTCATGCTCTTGGCCTGCCGCTGCCTCGCAAACCTTATGGAGGCGCTGCCGGCGAGCGTGGCCAACGTCGTCTACGGAAATGCAGTGCCTGTTCTCTGCCAGAAGTTGCTTGAGATATCCTTCATCGATTTGGCGGAGCAGGCACTCAGCACGCTGGAGAAGATATCTGCCGAGTATCCGTCGAGCATCGTCCGCGAGGGGGGACTGACGGCTTGTCTCTCCTATCTTGACTTCTTCGCAACCAGCACGCAACGGACTGCCGTGACGACGGCCGCCAATTGCTGCCGCAACATACCGGACGACTCCTTCCCCGTCGTCAAGGAGGTCATGCCCATTCTCCTCAACGTCCTGGGCAGTAGTGACCAGCGGGTTGTCGAGCAAGCCTCGCTGTGTGTCTCCGGCATCGTCGAGAGCTTCAAGTACCAGTCCGCCAAGCTCGAGGAGCTGGTCAGCGTCGACCTCCTGCGCGTCGTTCTGAGACTACTCGTCCCAGGCACCACCAACCTTATTGGATCGAATATCCACACCCAGTTTCTTCGTGTCCTGGCCTTTACAGCCCGTGCCAGCCCGCGTCTCTCGGCAGAACTCTTCAAGCTCAATATTGTTGAGACGCTCTATCATATCCTGACGGGAGTTTCTCCACCAAGCGGTACTGAGGACGTGGCCTCGAAGCTGGATAGCGTCGTCGTCATGCAGGCGCTCATCCACCGCCCGAGGGACCAGATCGTAGAGACGCTCAATGTCATCTGCGAGTTGTTGCCGAGTCTCCCGCGCAACGCGGATCCTTCCTTCGGGGACTTTGTCGAGCTGGCGTCGTCTACGGAGCCCATTACCCCATCTTCGGTGGATGGCAGGAGTCGGCGGACCCCCAACGACAAGCGGCTCGAGCTCTTGGAGGATTGCAAGGAGCAAGTCCGTCGCTTTGCATTGATTATTTTTCCGACTCTCACGGATGCCTTCTCGAGCACGGTCAACCTAAGCGTTCGCCAAAAGGTGCTGACGGCGCAGCTCAAGATGCTCTCTAACCTGGATGAGGTCATCCTCTCCGAGGCTCTCACCCCGGTTCCGTATGCGTCCTTCTTGGCGTCGATACTTTCGCAACGGGACCATCCATCGCTGGTGATGCTGGGGCTTCAGGCCACGGAGCTTCTCTCGAGCCGCCTAGACAATATTTATCGGTATCAGCTGTACCGTGAAGGGGTCATTTACGAGATCAACAAGCTAGCAACCGAAGAGGAATCCTCGCAGGATTTGGTCAACCGAAATGACGACGCCGATAAGGCAGCCGGAACATCTGGTGGTGGCGGCCGCGGCGGCGATGACGCGTCCGGCTGTGACTCGAACGAGGATGAGGGCAACGAAAATGCCGACAACGATGAAGGCGAGGCGCACGACACGTCGGCCGACGACGAGGATGACGAGGACGAGGAAGATGATGAGGAGAACGGGGACAACGAACACGAGCCGATTCCGGGCGACATGTCTCCTGCCAGTTCTCGGGGATCTACTATGTCCCTGGACATGCCACCTCACCGATACGTCTCCGATGTTCGGTCCATGAAGTCTCGCATTCGCGACGTGGCCAAGAGATTCCTGGAGAACCACGAGAGCGGAGGACACGGTCAGGCCATGAAGGCCGAGGCGGCTGCCATCCTCAACGCCCTGTCCGACTTGGCGGGTGAGCTGGATGCCTTTTACCTGAAGAGGACGGTCGCCAACCAGGTGCCTCGAAAGGGCAAGGAGCTTTTCCTCCAGCTGGCCTCCTACTTTGACACGGACGTGTTGGAGAGTGTCACGAGCGCCGAGCTCCTCGCATCAGGCCTCGTTCGCACACTGCTCGATGTGTTTAGTAACCCGGATGAGGAGCTCGCTCGTGCGGCGCAGTCGACCTTCCTCGAAGTCTTCATGGGGCGCGCCCTCAAGTCCAGGCCCAAGACTACGACAGCTGAATCGCCGGCCACTCCGTTCAGCGTGATGATTCACAAGCTGCAAGATTTGCTCAGTAGGTCTGAGCATTTCGAAGTAATCACGGTTCATCACAATACCTTTGACGGGAACCGGAGCAGCCCTGCCTCGATGCTCGGCAAGCAGATTCGCTTGAGAATGGTTGCGGATGACGAGTCCAATATCCCTCGGCCGTACAGGAACATCATGGTATCAATACACGCCATCGCCACCTTCAAGTCGTTGGACGACTACCTTCGGCCTCGCATTAGTTTGGCGGAACGGCCGCAAAACTCTCGTCGAGAAGGACTGGCCAGGGCTTTCGCGGCCATATCTGGCGCAGGTGGTTTGCCGCTGAGCAGCGCGGCTGCTCGCCTCGTCGACAGGTCAGCGCTAGCAGGAGGCCCGACGCCTCCGCCGCCGCCGCCTCCGCCGCCACCTCCGGCGGCCTCGACGCCTTCGGGATCGCGTCACTCGCGGCGGTCGAAGAATCGAAACGCCTCACGCTCGAACGAGCCGTCGGCGCCTGAGCAGCCCGGGGGTTCGTCGCGCGGGAAAGGCGCTTTGCGACGGTCCTCGCGACGACACGCCGCACCGACTGACGCCGCCCTGCCCCCTCGCCCTCCGCCCACGGAAGAGGATGAGCCCCGGAGCACGTTGGAATGCGCCGACGAAAGGCAATTGACAGACGACGACGAGGCCGAGGACGAGGCCGGCGCCCTAGATGCCATTGTTGGTGAGCTGGACGAGGACATGGACGACGACGACAAGTCGGCACCCGAGCCGTCTGCCGTCAATCTTGAAGTCGCCACGGGCGGCAAGATCACTGCTCGCAAGGATGACGGAACTAGGGTTCCGACACCTGCTGGATCAAGCCTGACCACGCGTAGCGGCGACCATTCGCTTTCCGGCTCCGGGAGGGGCACGCCGACGCCCTTGACGGCCGCAGCCAGGCCGGTACCGACGCCGGCGGCGCCCATGTCTTATGCCTCGGCCCTGCAGGCCGTGCCTCAGGATTGGCATATCGAGTTCAGTCTGGACAGCAAGGTGATTCCCAACGAGACGACCATCTACCGCGCCGTGCACACGTCGACATCGAGCAACTCGGAGGACTTGCTGAGCCGCAGCATCTGGTCTGCCACACACCCGATCAAGTTCAGACGAGTTCCTGGTCCGCCACCGGCAGAGTCTCAGGGGTTCGGGTCCAACTCGGACGCCGAGGTGGACACGGTGAATGGGGTTCCCGCGTCACTAGCCAAGTATCCGACGACGGCTTCCATCCTTCGCCTCCTGAACATCCTCCATGAGCTCAACGCCAACATCGAGGACATCTTGGCAGAGAACAGAAACACCGTTGTCAGCATCAACACAGAACCGCCGTCTCAGTTTGTCAACACGAAGTTGACGGCCAAGTTGAACCGCCAGCTCGAGGAGCCGCTCATTGTGGCTAGCAGTTGTCTGCCAAGCTGGTCGGAAGACTTGGCGCGCCTATACCCCTTCCTGTTTCCGTTCGAGACGCGTCATCTCTTCCTCCAGTCCACGTCGTTCGGATATGCTCGGTCGATGGCTCGGTGGCAGAATGCGCAGTCGGCGGACGATAATCGCCGGGACCGCAACAATGACCGCCCGTTTCTCGGGCGGTTGCAGCGGCAGAAGGTGCGCATTTCCAGGCTCAAGATTCTCGAGTCGGCCCTCAAGGTCATGGACTTGTACGGAGCGTCGCAGAGCATCCTGGAAGTGGAGTACTTCGAGGAGGTTGGCACCGGGCTGGGCCCTACGCTGGAGTTCTACTCGACGGTCTCGAGGGAGTTCTCCAAGAAGAAGCTCAAGCTATGGCGAGAGGTGGACTCGTCGATGTCCGCCGAGTTCGTCTCGGGCCAGGCCGGGCTCTTCCCGCGGCCGCTCAGCCCGGAGGAGCTCTCTTCCCCCAACGGGGAGCGGATCCTGCACCTTTTCAAGATGTTGGGCAAGTTTGTGGCTCGGTCTATGATTGACTCGCGCATCATCGACATCCACTTCAACCCCATCTTCTTCCGAATCGGAGACACGCCGTCGACAGGCGTTAAGCCGTCGCTTGGCGCCGTCAAATTGGTGGATCCAGGACTGGCGCGCTCGCTCAAGGCCATCAAGAACTTCTCGCTGGCCAAGAAGGAGATTGACGAGGATCCCGGTCGATCACCGGCGCAGAAGGTGGCCGACACGACCAACCTGACGGTCGACAACGTCAGGCTCGAGGATATGTGTCTAGACTTTACACTACCCGGCTACCCTAACATCGAGCTGGAGGTGAACGGGTCGCACAACCGGGTGACGATGGAGAACGTCGACTTGTATCTCGACAGGGTCATCGACATGACGCTCGGGTTTGGCGTGCGCCGGCAGGTCGACGCTTTCCGGACGGGCTTCTCGCAGGTGTTTCCCTACTCTGCCCTCAGCGCCTTTACGCCCGATGAACTGGTCAGCTTGTTCGGCAGGGTGGATGAGGACTGGTCCCTCGAGAGTGAGATGACGATCCCTTTTCGACGAGACGTGGGCTAACAGTGTCAACAGCTTTGACTGATTCCATCAAGGCCGACCACGGCTACAACATGGACAGCCGAAGCGTCAAGCATCTGCTGCAGACGATGAGCGAGTTTGACGCGCAGCAACGGCGCGAGTTCTTGCAGTTCACGACGGGCAGTCCCAAGCTCCCGATCGGCGGTAGGTTCCCCCTTGTCCCTGGCAGGCCACTCATGCACTGCTGCTGACGATGTCTGCAGGCTTCCGGAGCCTGACCCCCATGTTTACGGTGGTGTGCAAGCCGAGCGAAGCGCCCTATACGTCGGACGACTACCTACCCAGTGTCATGACGTGTGTCAACTACCTTAAATTGCCCGACTACACGACAGTCGGGACGATGAAGAAGCAGCTCTTTACAGCCATGAAGGAGGGCCAAGGGGCCTTCCATTTGTCGTGAGCCGCTTACACGCCACGGCCTACCGAGGCTGCATGTCCGGCTGTCAAGACGTAGCCGAGGTCCTCCTCGCCATACGCCAGTGCTCAGGCATACAGAAAAACTAAGAGATAATAACAAAAAAAGAAAGAAGCGTGAAAAAAAAAACGTCATGTCGACAGGCACACGAACTCTTTGAGCGCACTTCGCGCCCCACGAAAGGTTGACGCGCCCCACGACACCCCAGATAGCAGCAAACGACAGAGAAGCGAGCAAGAGGGAACCAAGTGGAGAGAAAGGTAGACAGACGAAGCCGTCTGAGCGACTGAGGATGGTCTTTTTCGTTATTTGCGACGAAAATCGGTAGCGCCTTGGTCTCACTACGAGCGAGTTCTACTGTACCAGGCAGAATGGAGGGTCAGGCAGGGAGAGATGCCATAGCTATAAAATTGAGTCTCCTTTTTCTACGACTTTGTTGTCGCAGGTGATGGGCGTGAAAGACAGGTAGAGTAGGCAAGAGGCAAGGTAGGTAAGCATGTAGCACGTTGCCTTGCTTGGATAGCGAAAACTCGATGGCTACGTAGTGTGCAGAGTCCTGCAAAGAACAGCAATTCCCCTCTACTTCGCAAGGTCGGGCAAGGGGGGGAAGGGTGGTTCCAGTAGCGTAGCCTCATAGCAGGTCGTCATCTTCCGAGTCGCAGATCTCGAGCTGGGGCGGAGAAGGGCCGTTGTCGCGGAGGAGGCTTTCGGGGAGCATCTGGCTCCTGGTGAGCAGCGGGGAGGCGTTGACGATGACGTTGGCGTTGGCGGCGACGTTGGCGGCGGGCGATAGAGAGACGTGAGAGGCGCCGTGGTCGAGGAAGGAGAGGCTGGAGGAGGAGGGAAGAGGGGGTCGTTCGGGGGTGGAAGGTTGGGAGGCTGTGCTGGCTTGGGAGGGGCGAGGGAGGTGGTGGGAAGGGGGAGGGGGAGGGGGAGGTCGAGAGGGATGAGGTGAGGAGGGAGGCTGGTTTTTGGCCTTGGGTCGGGGCGTGTTTGGCAGAGGCGAGGATGAGAGGACGACGGGGCCTGGGCTTAGAGCAGCTGGGTGCAAGTCGTCATCGTCGTCATCGTCATCGTCATGGACGAAGAGGGCATGCCTCAGATTCCAAAGCAGCTGTCCGACGACGGCGGGAGGCAAGTAAGCATAACGAAAGAGCGGCCCATCCGGGAGCCAACCCTCCAGTCGCATATCGTCGCGATGGATGGGGTTATTCAATTCGTAGACCTGACTGACACGTCGTCGTCGTCGTCGTCGTCGTCGTCGTCGTCGTCGACAACCATGATGATTCTCATCCGTCGACCGCTCCTCTTGCTCCTCCTCTTCCTCCTCCTCCTCTTGGACGCAAGCCATGTAGCGCAACAGGCCGTCGTCGACGAGGAGGAGCCAGAAACGACGGACGACGGGCGACGAGGGGACGCCCAACAGCGCCGTCTCCACGTGGCGGCTACGGCCCGAGACGAGGGCCTCGAGCGAGCCGCCGTCTAGGGGGAGGAGTATGTCGGACCGGGGGGTTTGCGGCGGCATGGAGCGGAGGACGGAGGCGGGGACGCGTTGGGATTCGAGCGGGGGTGGTTGCGATGGTTGTTTCGGGGTGGAAGCTTGTGCTTTTGGTCTCTCTTTTTTCGTCTCGTCGTCTCTTATGGCGCCGTCTTTTTCGTCATTTTTTTCGTCGTCGTCGTCGTCATCGTCGTCATTATCATCATCATCATCATCATCCGAGTCGGGTATCTCGACGACGACGGTAGTGACCTTGTCAGTAGCCGCACCATCATCATCAGACTCCTCCACCGGCAGCGCAAAGCGAGCGCGCCGAACCGGCGTCTGCGGCACGACCGATTCATCCCGTCCTTCGTCGTCGTCGTCGTCGTCGTCGTCGTCGCCCCCCAGCCAGTCCAGGAATCCCCGCTCATCCCCTCCCGTCTGCTGCTGCTCTTCCTCCTCGTCCGTATCGGCATCCGAGTCGGCGATACACCTTGGCTCGCCGAGGAATTGCGTCAGCGTCTGCGTGTGGAAGCGACTGCGAGACGAAGACGACGGCCGTGGAGGCAGAGGCCGGTCCCCCACAGTCCTCCTGCGACGGGACGCCCTTTTGCTGGCTTTGTCGTCGTCATTGTCGTCATTGTCGTCGTCGTCGTCGTCGCCCAGCGTGCGCCGTCGCCGCTTAGCAGGCTGCTTCGCTTCGTCTTCTACCTCTTCCACATCGTTCTCCTTGTCGTCGAAGCTGGAAACAAAGTCAATCTGTGTGAGCGTCTGCTGCCTCAGGCGGGCTGGTGTCTGTCGTCCGTATGTGCGGAGGGCGGTGCGCCGCCTCGACGGAAACTCGTGTTGATGCAGGGCCGGCGATGAACGATACACTCGGCTTGCCTGTTTCTCACGCGCCATCTATCATGCCGGGTGGGCCAATTGGGCCGTGATGTTCTTCAGGGCTGTAGGCTGTAGGCTGTAGGCTGTAGGCTTCAGGCTGTATGTAGGTAGGTAGGTAGGTAGGTAGGTAGATGGGCGGGAAAGGGAAGGCAAGGCCCCCGATGCGCGTCATCGATACGCGTCTGGGAAACGCGTCACGACGCGTGAAGCACGTGACATGAATCTACACTGGCTTCACTGCCTCCCACTTCGACTCCTACTTCGACCTCGACTTCTAAAGAGCCCCTCCACCCACCCCCTGGAATACAAAAACATACCTGGGGAATAGATTCATCCATCGTAAAACAACAAGCTTCAGCGAAAGGCCCCCTTGACCTCGGCCCTCGGCCACTCAAACGGCACCTCCCCCCCGTACACATCCGTCGTCACCCGCCCTATCCGGCTCTCGACCTGGTTGTAAAACTGCTCGCACTCCCTCGTCACCTTGAGCACCAGCCCGCGGCTCAGCGCCGGATCGTCGGCGTCGCCAAAGTGCTTCTCCACCCGCTTGCGCAGCGCCTCGATGCCCTTACGCACCTCCTTGGACTCGTACGAGCCCAGCACCTTGCTAAACGTCGCGCTGCTGTTGGACGGCTGCCGCGCAATCGCCTCCGGCAGCTTGCCCATCTGCAGCTGCGCCTCGATGTTCTCCAGCTGGTCCAGGAGCTTGCCCAGCGGCCTGCGCATCACCGCGTTGATGTACAGGCCCATGTGCTCGTCGTACGTCGTCTGAGCCTGCTCCTTCCACTCCTCCAGCAGCTCCAGCCCGCGCGTCTCCGTCTCCTCCATGAAGTGGTTCATGTTCTCGATGAGCAGGATGTGAAAGTTGAGCGCCTCCTTGTCTTCCGGGTCCACCCCTCCGCTCGTCGCTCCGCCCGCCGGATGCTCCCGCGCGATCACCATGAGCGAGTCGAACATGGACTTGAGGATCCGCTCGTACTCGCGGTCCACCGTCCGTCGCAGCGCCATGTTGGCCTCCTGTCCTGCCATCATGTTCTCAATCGCCGACGAGAAGGCGGGGAAGACGCGGATGAACGAAATCACCCCTTTGCGCTTGTTGACCTTGACCTTGGTCTCCTCGATGGCCCGGATCTGCTCGTCGACAAACTTTTTGAACCGCTGCTCCAGCACCACGTGAAGCTTCTGCAGTAGCGTGTTGACGTAGTCCTGGTTCGACCGGCTCATTTCCAGCAGCTTCTTCTCCAGCACCGCGAGCACGCCAACCCCTTGCCTGCTTCCCCGTTAGCCTCGCGCCGGAATAGGGGGGGTGACGAGAGAGAGACAAGACAGTTGCTTACAGGGCATCTTGTCCAATCACCCAGTCCATCAGCCTCTGCAGCTCCGACTCGAGAAAGGCGAATATTACTTCCATCGAGCGCGTGACTCGTCTCGCCAGGTCGCGGTCCGGCTCCATGAGACGATGCTGTCCGAGGTTCCCCCCGCGCCGATCACGAGGCGGGCACACCGCAACCGCGTCGGGAAAGTCGACCTGCTCCAATGTCGTCGCGTGGAAAAAGTCGATGATGAAGTTCTGCTCCATTTCTACCAGCGGCAGCACCTCGTCCAGCGCCGTCGAGAAGACCTCGTATGAGTGGCACCCGCCTTCGCGGTTCACCTTGTCGGCCGTCGGCGCCCGGCCGTCGAGCGGCGACCGCAAGGCCCTAGCCAACGTCTGGCTCCTCTTGACCGTCAGCTTCCGCGCCGTCGTCGCCACCCCGCCCTCCTGATGCTTCTCCGACTGCGACGAGAAGAGAAGGTCCGCCTCGTCGCCCGTCGGCTTCCGCGCATTGCGCCGCAGTATCGCCACCATGCTTTGCATCTGGCCCATGTACAGCGGGTGGCTCTTGTCCTGATAGATCTGGAGCAGCCGGTTCCAGTTTTCCAGTTCGACATCTCGCGCGTACAGCATCAGTGGGCTGTATCTCCACAGCAGGTCTCTGCCGGCGTCGTATGAGGACGCGTCGCCCGTCTTCGCCATGGCGCCGTCCAGACAGCGCTGCGTCTCGGCAAAGGCCTCGTCGAATTGCCTGTTCATGAAATCGATGAGCCGCCGCATGAAGTAGGCGCTCTCTTGCTGGTACGTCTGCTTCTTCTCACGTACGATTCTCATGTTGCCGTAGTCGTTGTTGAGTCCGACGGTCTGGTCCGTGCCGCCGGCTTCGGCTCCGGCCGTCTGAGTAGCCTCGTGGCCCCCGAGCGTCGGATCTATTTTTGTCATGGCTCGATAGAGCGTCACCAGCGCCGACTCGACATCTTCCAGCCCGCGCGTCTTCTCCAGAGGCGCGATCCGCAGCGCCTCGAGATCGTTGGATGTGATGGCGCACGTCTCGAGTAGAGATTCGAGCTCTCGCCGGAGGAGTTTTTGGTTGGCCGTCTGCACCTGAAGGCCCTGCCCTTGGGCCTCGATGTATGCTATATCTTCGGAAAGCGTCTGTGGCACACGTCAGTCGACGTGTCGTCTGGAGTTTGGTGTCCCGCAACTTACCGATAGCTCGACCGCATACAGCGTGAGCAGATTATCCATCTCGTCGCACTCGGAGATCGCCAAGTCGATACCTCGCTTGATGGCATCTACTCTCCCGTCCTCTTCCTGAAATCGGGCAAGCCAGCCACCGGCCTGAGCCTTGTTAAGCTCCCTCTCAATGTCCGTCTTGATGTCGTCCATGGTCTGCGTGCGCATCTGCTGACCAGGCACCCAGCCGAAATGATCGAGCCACTGTCCAAACTCCTCGCTTCTGCCATCCAAGACACTCGGATCGATACCGAGCGACTGGAGGTACTTGACATCATTGCCGGCAACGACCGACCGCACAGCTTCCTCCTCCTTCTTTTGCTCCTTCTTTTTCTCTCTCTTCTTCTCATCCTTTGGCGACGGCTGAGCGCTTGGCTGAATACTTGCTGCACGGCTAGCGTTCGCCGTCGATTCATCGACCTTGAGGGCGTTGGAATCACGATCCGCCGGATTCGGCGCATCCGTCACTTCCGATCTCGGGTCGCGAGACACTGGTCGCGAGGGAGCCGGCACGACGCTCGTGATGCCATCTGGGCCGTCTGCTTTGCCTTGTGCCAGACGGAGCCGGTCTCCTGCGCCGCCGGGACGTGGACGGAAAGCGGTAGCTGCTGAGGCGGCTTTCCAGAGCGCACCGGCGATGTCCCCCTTGGACCGTTTGGCCTTGATCATGGGACCAAGCCCGGGGCGGGATTCGTCTTGCTGGGAGTCGTCCGGGGCGGGAGACTCGGACACCTCTGTCGGGGAGATGGCCTCGGCCGCGGGCGAAGTCGAAGCTCCTTGAGCGCCGCGGATCGGCTCCGACTTGGGAGAGACCTCCCTCACGTCAGTACCCAAAGTTGACACAATGGGGGGCTCAACATTCTGATCCCTGCGCGCGCCCGAAGACCGACCAGGGCCGTCGTCCTTGCCACTGGACGAGCGTCCCTTGCTCTTCGGGGGCGGCGGGAGGGGCTCGCTCCTAGTGAGGGGGCTCACCAGTGGCGGTGGGACTAGGTCCCGATCCTGTGGGCGAGACGGATCCATTGGCGGTCTTCGCCTCTCCGGGGGCGGCCGCTCCTCTGGGTGCGACGAGGGTGGACCGGAAGGGACATCCTGGGGCGGCTCCGAGGACTCCCGCGACTCGCCGTATCGTACTGATGCGGCAGGGCCGACTACGCCATTGCGAGAGCGGGGCGTGAGGCTGGCATCATCGCGCCTCGAGCCGAAAGGGCTGGCCTCGGCGTCCTGACTCTTCCACCGCGCCGCGGCCACTCGATCCCTCGAGGAGACAGAATCGGAGCTCGGGGCAGGGGATCCGGTTCCGTTTAGGGGTCGAGCGGCTGCCGGCTTGGGTAAACGCGACGGCTCGGGAGCGCCCGAGGAGGGCGTAGGCAAAAGACCTGACGGCGATGCCACCGAGGAGACGGTCGACTCGACACCCGGCGACCGCACCGAGGCAGCAGTCGGACGGCGGCCAGCGCCCAAGACTTGATCCAGCTCCCTCTGGTCGAAGCCCGTCAGCTCGGGGACCTTTCCGCCCGTGTATTTCCCAAAGATCTTGACGAGGCTGGCGATGAAGAACTTCTTCTCCTTGTCCGTCTGTGCCTGCCAGAAGTAGGGCTTCCCGAGCGTAACGACAAAGCCCGTGTCGCCAGCCCATTCGCGGTAGCTGAGGCCGACTTGGGGGCCGGTATAGGACTCAATCTGGCTGAGGTCGTCGAGGTTCCAGGTCTTGCCTATGGAGAAGGTGCCGGAGGAATTCTCCTTGGACTTGTGCATGCGCACGCGGCCCGATCTGCGGACGGCCACGATGATGATTCGCGGCTTCTCCGAGTCGGGGGTTCGTGCCTCTGGCGGCGGCGGTGTCGAAGGATGTTGGGAGTATTCGGTGATTCGTATGTGTGTGATGTATGTCTCGATGACTACGTGGAGAGCACAGAGTGGTCAGTCACTTTTCCCTCCATCGTCGCTCGACAAGAGTTCCCAGAAGCAGCGCCACGGGACCATGATAGATCTGCAAGGGTAACGAGGGCAGTAGACTTACGTGAGCCGTCAGGCTCCCTCTTGTTGAAGCAGCTTTCGATGATGCGGCGCTTTTCATCCTCGAAGCGTTCCGCCCGCGAGGCGGCAGCCGAGGCTCCGTTGACGCGGTCCATCGGGGCGTCGCGTCGAATGGGTTCATCAAGAAGAGCTGGGACGGATTGAAGTGAGGCGCTGGAGCATCGTTCCGGAGGCGTGCGCTGGCGAGGAGGCGCGCCGTCTGAGGGCGAGCGGCGAGGCTGAAGAGAGAGAGAGGCGTGGTCTTTTTTTGGCTTGGAACGGAGGGAGGGGGGGGACGCTCCAGTGAAGTATCTCGCATGCACTTGTATGTATTGGTAGGAGGGGCATTTAGTGTCCGGATAAATCGCGGAGTGAAAATTGATCGTGTAAAAGCCTGGGGTGCTACAAACGGCGCTGCGGAAGTACCTCGGGGACACGGCGACGCCAATGGCTGCAGTACCCAAGAGCTAGATGCTAGTACATTTGAATGTTGGCATCGGATGGAACCTGTTCCGACTACCGGACCACAGTCGAGTCTTCTCTGCCGCAGAGACCACCTGACATTCATCTTCTGCTTCGTCTGCTTCTGCTGCTCCCAGAGCAAAGCTGAAGCTCATGAGAGTCCGCTACAGATACGAACGGACTGCCCCGTCGCGCCCGGCCAAAATCTCCCTAACCTTGTCCAGGTCGAGCGCCTCGATCGTCCTGCCCTTGAAACCCGTCATGGTCTCGGCCATGAATAAAGCGTTGTAGATTGACTCCTCGACGACGTCGGCCGCGGCATCGAACAGGCCGTTTATGGAATCGTTGTCCGTCATCCGCACGACCCGGGTGCGAGGCGCGTCCGGCTCGAGGGCACCCTCGATCTGGAAGGGTACCTTGTTGGCCGTCGAGAAGGCGAGGAAGATGTCGCCCGAGTTGTTGTGGCCGTGGCCACCGACTCTGGCCAGCCCGACAGTCGCCCGCCGGGCCAGCCGTTGCAGTTGTATGGGCAGCAGCGGCGCGTCGGTGGCGAGGACAATGATGATGCTGCCGTCCTTGCGAGGCTCGCGCGCCTGCTTTTGGCCGTCTTCTTGTATCAGACGGCCGACGTGGACGCCGCCGATGCGGAGGGTCTCCTTGTTGCCGTAGTTGGCCTGGACCAAGGCGCCGATGGTGTATGTGACGGCGCCGCCAGTCGCATCACAACCGCCGACGGTGCGGCTGCTGGAGCCGGTGCCGCCCTTCCAACGGTGGCAGATCATGCCGGTGCCGCCGCCCGTGTTACCCTCGGGTACGGCATCAGCCGAGGCGGCGTCGATGCTGTCGATGACGTGCTGCGGCGTCACGGCGAAGCGGCCGGCATCACTGAGAAAGCCGTCATACGTCTCAGCGATGAGGGGAAACATGAAGAGGTCCTCGGCCTCTTGGCGGTAGCGCCGATACAGAAGCTCCATGACGCCGCGAAAGCCGTCGCCAACGGACGAGGTGGCGGTGATGACGATGGGCGAGCAGAGTATGCCCGTCTCATTGATCCAGTGGGCGCCCGTCATCTCGCCGCAGCCATTGAAGCGGAAGACGCCGGCGAAGCACGAGTGCCGCAACCAATCCTTGCTCGTCAGAATCGTCGTGACGCCGGTGTTGACATCGCTGTCGGGCCGCACCGACTGCGTATGGGCCAGCACGCCGGGCACGTCGGTGATGGAGTTGAGTGTCCCCGTCGAGAATTTTCCAAGGTATAGTTGTGGCAGCACCTCGCGGACGCGGCCGCGGCAAGATGACTTGGGCTGCGGCATGATTGTGAGCTGGTAAGGGCGAATGGTGCATGTACAAACCCATCAATTTAAATACATCAGTCGCCATGGCATCGGATTGTCGGTCGCCCCGTTCCGAGGGCGCAATTCCGACGCAGCAGCCGCAGGGTCGGAGTCCGAAACAGTTGGAAACCGGATCATGACGGAGTGGGAGACGACCTTATACTTATAGTTCACGCAAGGGAGGAAGTGGTTGCTGATCTAGTGTAAAGCGCAATAGCAAAGTAAAGTAGCACTCGTCATTCTCATTCTAGTCTCGAAAACAAAGTCCGTAAGTCCATCATCGTCTTTGCCAAACCATCCAAAGAGATGAAGCGGTCGGTCTAGGCGTAGGTATCGCCGCCACCGCCACCGCCACCGCCACCGTTGCGGCCGCCTCCGCCTCCACCGCGGCCGCCACCGTTGCGGCCGCCTCCGCCTCCACCACGGCCGCCGCCTCCGTTGTAGTAGGGATACTGGGGATACGGCACTGGGAAGAACGACATGCACTCCGGCCGCTGGTCGCCGGGCGCGCAAGGCTCAGGGCCGGGTTGAGGTTGGGGTTGAGGTTGGGGTTGAGGTTGAGGTTGAGGGGAGGGAGAAGGGTTTTTATTGGCGCACCCGCCGAAAATGAAGCAAAGGGTCGACGCGGTGCTAGATTTCTGAGCGGCCTGGTTGTTCTGAACAGTCTGTTTGTCCTGGGTTGCCTGCTTGTCCTGGGTGTCCTGAATTGTCTGAGTGTTCTGAATCGCCTGCGCATCCTGAACAGCCTGGACGTCGCGCCTGTCGTTCATGGCGGGAGCGGCAAGGGAGCCGGCCGCAAAGGCGACAGCCACAGCCAGTGCTTCGATCTTCATCTTTGCTGGTGTTCGGGCTGTTTGCTGTATTGGGGAAGGATGCTGATGCTGATGCTGATGCTGCTGTTGGAGATGGCAAGACCAAAGACGCAGCGAGTCGGCTCATACTTATAGTAGGTGATTGATAGCAGTGACGCTCGTCGTCTTCTTTCGGGCCCAACGAGAGGAGGCTGGCGGAATTCTTCGTCGCGAGGAATGAAGCCCAACATGAGACCATAAGCACCGTCTCATAGCCACGAGACGTCGGGTGGCGGCCACGCTGCTGGCCATGTGGACTCGAGCATTCTTGTCCTTGTCTCACCGTTATTTTTTTCCGATGAGAGAGCGCTGCAACCTTTCCTTTCCGTGTCCCCTCCCCCCCCTCCCCGCTAACTACTAGGTAAGTAACCAGCCGCCGGGGGGTCCGGATCGGTTGCGACGTTGTCCACAGCAACTCTCATCGACTGAGAAACCTTAGCCACCGAATCGCGCGCGGTCTAGTTCTCCATGACGGCCCTACTCAGAGTCGTCCCCAGTGTGAGTCCCTGCCGTCCTGCTGACCGTCGGAGCTACTAACCTTCGGAGCTACAGGCCGCCGGCCGCGCCGCCAGCCTCCTCCGAACCATCCAGTTTGCACATCCACCGACGTGCCCGTGCCATGCCGCCACGGGCCCTCAGCAACCGGCCGTCGTCGTGAGGCCGACCCGTCGTCGCTATGCTGCCTCCAGCGGCGAGCTCCCCGAATACGCCTTCGAGATGGCCGCCTCGTCCATACGCTTCGGCCCGGGAGTCACGCGCGAGGTCGGCATGGATCTCAACAACTTGGGCGCCAGGCGCGTTGCCGTCGTCACAGACGCCACCGTCGACAAGCTCGACGCCATGCGTCAGGTTCGCGAGGCCCTCGTCGCCGAAAACATCAACTTTGACGTCTACTCGGGCGTCCGCGTCGAGCCCAAGGACAGCTCGTACGTCGTTCGGCCTCCGTGGTATTGTCACCTCCTGAGCCCGGGCTGACGTCAGATATCAGCATCAAAGAGGCCATAGCCTGGGCTAGGCCGTACGAGCCAGATGTTTTCCTGGCCGTCGGTGGCGGCTCCGTCATTGATACGGCCAAGCTCATGAATCTCTACTCGGCCTACCCTGACGCCGACTTCCTCGACTTCGTCAACGCGCCTCTTGGGAAGGGGCGTCCTGTCGATAAGCCGCTGCGGCCCCTCATAGCCATCCCGACCACGGCCGGCACCGGCAGCGAGACGACCGGCACCGCCATCTTCGACCTCGTCGCAGAGCGTGCCAAGACGGGCGTCGCCCACCGGAACCTCAAGCCCACGCTCGGCATCTGTGACCCCCTTAACACGAGGACGATGCCCGCCGCCGTCAAGGCAAGCTCGGGACTAGACGTGCTCTGCCACTCGCTCGAGTCGTGGACCGCCATTCCTTACAACCAAAGGACGCCGCGGCCGACCAACCCCATCATGCGGCCCGCCTATCAGGGTGCGAACCCCATCTCCGACGTCTTCTCTCTCCACGCCCTCCGTAGAACCGTCAAGTACCTGCCCCGGGCGGTAAGGGACCCGGACGACTTTGAGGCTCAGAGCGAAATGCTACTCGCCGCCACCCTGGCCGGCGTAGGCTTCGGCAACGCCGGCGTGCACTTGTGTCATGGTAAGTCTCCGACAATCGTCGGCGCCGGACATGGGAACTCACTCTGGCCCTTGGCAGGAATGTCGTACCCCATCTCCGGCCAGAACCCGGGATACAGGCACGCAGGCTACCAGGTGCCATCACCCTTGATTCCACATGGCGTCTCCGTGGCAGTCACCGCACCGGCCGTCTTTAGATTCACCGCGGCATCAAACCCGGAGCGGCATCTGCAGGCGGCCGAAGCATTTGGCGTCGACGTCTCCAACGTCAAAAGAGAGAGCGCGGGCCAAGTCCTGGCCGAGGCCTTGACCAAGTTCCTCGCCGAGCTGGGCGACCAGCCCAACGGCCTCAAGGAGCTAGGATTCGGTGCCGAGCAAATCGACGCACTCGTCGAGGGTACCATTCCGCAGGCTCGTGTGCTGATGCTGGCACCCGGGCTCTCCAAGGAGCTCGAGGCCGAAAAGGAGCAATTGCGGCGACTATTCGAGGATGCCATGAGCCATTGAGCAGCAAAAAGGACGAAATCCCTGTACATATAAATAGAAGAGGGCGTGCCCAAAGGGGCGGACGGCCAGTGGTTATTTAAACTTGTCAGGATTACTGGCAATCAGCTTGCTGAGCACGGCGATCTGCTTGAGCAGGGCGATTTTGCGTAGCTCTTCGATGCCGCTGTTATTGATTCGGCGGTGACCATTGGAATAGACGGTAGTGAAGTCAGGTAGCACCTCGCCGGGGGCTATCGTCGACATGTGCGAGATGGTGCAGTGCTGTCGTCCACCCCATTTAAGACACCGATCAGAGCGGGCGAGAAGACTTGCGTGCGTACCTTGCCAATCTTAGCCCCGCTGCCGATTCTGCTGCCGACATGGACTGTAGTGCCGTCGCCAATCTCCGTCTCGCCCGCCTCGACAGTGCAGCCGACCTCGACAACGACGTAGTCGCCCAGGATGACGCCTCCATCATGAGCGGCGTTGCTATCGCTGGGGCGAGCTCCGACATGGGCTCTCTCTTGGATGACGCAGCATCGACCGACGAAGACACTGCCGAGCGAGGACTCGACTCGGGCACGGGGGTGAACCACCGTCTGGGTTTCCATGAGGATGGGATGTGTGCCCTGGAGAATGGCATTGTCGGAAATGGTGAGGGACGGCGCGAATTTCACGGGCGGCTTCGGACCGCTGCGATCGATGGCGGGGAGAATGGAATGCCGCTTGCTGGACATGTTGGCGGGTGAAGCTGTCGAGAGGCCTGCTGTGATGCTTCGCACGGGGAAGGAGCTTCGTTGATGGGCTGCAGATTGGCGGTTAGGTAGGTACTTACTGCTACGCGCAAACCCGGGCGATGTCTCGTAGTAGCCGACTAACGTGATCCGCAGGGGCTGCCTTTTCAGCCAATCATGTTGACGGCAATTCAGTCCGACCCTAAAGTTAGCGGTTTGTTGGAATGCCCAAGGGGGGCGCCACAGGTGGTTCGTTGCCACCGCTAGCACCCGATCTCAGCGTCTCTCGACCTGTAACCCCCCGAGGAGTAGAGCCTGGGCTCCTCGACTTCCACCCGCCCGATAAGCCGCCTCCCCTCACCTTCACCTTCGTCCACTACCTCCTCACCCCTCCAGACCCTCCTCGCCGCCACCTCCAAATGCTGTGTTCAAAAGCGACGCCCTCAAAGGCCGTCAGTCTCTCGCGGACCGCCGTTCGAGGCCTCGCCACCGTTCAGGATGGCACTCCAAAGCGCACATGTGGCGGCCTCAAAGACCAGGACCGCATCTTCCAGAACCTCTACGGCCGGTATCCCGCCGATCTCAAGAGCGCCAAGAAGATGGGCGACTGGCACAGGACCAAAGATATACTTCTCAAGGGCTACGACTGGATCATTGGCGAGATCAAGGCATCCGGGCTGCGAGGCCGAGGCGGTGCCGGCTTTCCGTCGGGGCTGAAATGGGTACTGTCTCCCCTTGTTGACTCCTCTCGCCGATCGAGCTTTCTGACAGACCGCAGTCCTTCATGAACGTCAAGGACTGGGACAAGGATACCAAACCACGCTATCTCGTGGTCAACGCCGACGAAGGCGAGCCGGGCACCTGCAAGGACCGCGAGATCATGCGCAAAGACCCCCACAAGCTCGTCGAGGGTTGCCTCGTCGCCGGCCGAGCCATGAACGCCACGGCCGCCTACATATACATTCGGGGCGAGTTCGTCCACGAGGCCGCCGTCCTCCAGAATGCCATCAACGAGGCCTACAAGGACGGGCTGATAGGCGTCAACGCCTGCGGCTCGGGCTACGACTTTGACGTCTTCCTCCACCGGGGCGCCGGCGCCTACGTCTGTGGCGAGGAAACGTCCCTCATCGAGTCGTTAGAGGGAAAGCCGGGCAAGCCGCGCCTCAAGCCTCCGTTCCCCGCCGCCGTCGGCCTCTTTGGCTGCCCGTCTACCGTCGCCAACGTCGAGACGGTGGCCGTGGCGCCGACCATCTGCCGCCGGGGCGCCAAGTGGTTCGCGAGCTTCGGCCGCGAGCGCAACCAGGGCACCAAGCTATTCTGCATCTCGGGTCACGTCAACAACCCTTGTACCGTCGAGGAGGAGATGTCGATTCCGTTGCGCGAGCTCATCGACAAGCACTGCGGCGGCGTGCGCGGCGGATGGGACAACTTGCAGGCCGTTATCCCTGGGGGCTCGTCGACGCCGATCCTGCCCAAGAGTGTGTGCGACAACCAGCTGATGGACTTTGACGCTCTCAAGGACAGCCAGTCGGGCCTGGGGACCGCCGCCGTCATCGTCATGGACAAGAGCGCCGACGTGGTCCGGGCGATTGCGCGGCTGAGCCACTTCTACCGTCATGAGAGCTGCGGCCAGTGTACGCCGTGTCGGGAGGGCAGCAAGTGGACGGAGCAGATCATGTCGCGCTTCGAGAAGGGCCAGGGACGGGAGCGGGAGATTGATATGCTGCAGGAGTTGACGAAGCAGGTCGAGGGCCACACCATCTGCGGTAAGCATTCCATGGGACTCTTGAGTGGGCGCGAGACTGACGGTTGGCGCGCAGCTCTGGGAGAGGCCTTTGCCTGGCCGATCCAGGGTCTTATCCGCCACTTCCGGCCCGAGCTGGAGGCGAGGATGCAGGACTTCAGGAAGCGCTCCGGCGGCCCGGCGCTGGCCGGTGGATGGGAGCACGGGGCGCGGGCCGAGGGAAAGCTGATATCGCCCGGTCAGTAGGGATTTACGTGGGCTTTAAGCCTTGTATCGTAGACAAAAGGGAAATGGGAAATGGGTGAGGGAGGCGGCAGGAGGGGAGGCGCAGTTCTGGTGGCCACGCATGAGGTTCGTCAATGCCGGGTCTGTCTTCATCGTGTGTGTACATATATATATATATATA
>LAZP02000451.1:0-11131 GCA_001272575.2 Ophiocordyceps unilateralis
AAAAAAAAAAAAAGGGGGTAAGCATCTTTCCCCCCCAATTCTCTCATCTGCTTAATCGCCAAGGACGTCGTCATCGGCATCATCAGTCGGACCCGGGCCGGCATCCGACTCGTCCTCGACAGGAGGCTCGTCATCCAACAACTCCCTTCGACGAAGATCCTCGCGGGACCCTTCTTCGGGCTCGACTTGGTGGAAAATGTTATCATCGTCGTTGTCGTTGTCGTCGCCATCAGCTTCGGCTGCGACCGTCTCGTCGCTGATGGCCGACTTGCGCGTCTTGCTGGCTAGCTGCGGCTTGGCGAGCATCGGCTTCTTGGCCGGCTTGGATGGCTGCTTCTCGTCGAGGTAGGCCACCACCTCCTTGAAGTTGTTTCCGAGCTTGAGTCGGTTGCGGAGAAGTCGTCGGCGCAGCTTTCCGGCTTGGGAGCCGCGCTCGTCGATGAGGCCGGCCGTCATGGCCAGCACGTACTTGGCCGTCAGCTCGCAGAGGGCCTTCTCCGCCCGGAGTTCGGCGGCGTAGCGCTCTTCCTTGGATTGACCCTCATCGACTCCGTCGTCGTCGTCGAGGTCCTCGTCGTCGGCGATGGGGTCTTCGTCCTCGGCCGGCTCGTTGAGCGTCTTGTCCTTCTTCGCCTTCTTGGCGTACATCTTCTCCGCGCCGTCGAAGATGGACATCAGCTCCGGCACGAGGCCCGGCTCGATCTTCTGCAACAACACTCGTAGCTTCTGCCCTCGCCGTGGCTTAGGCGACGCCCCGCCATCCGACGACCGGCCCGCATCTCGGAGCAGGCGGCGCAGTGTGGCGAAAGTAAGGTGAAGGTCGCACAGGCTCCCCGTGGCGAAGAGGCGCAGCTGGTCGATGGCGGCCCGCGACGAGAAGGTCTCAATCAGATGCCTGCGATACGACTGGCGCAGGGCCGAGAGGCTGTCGAGCTCAGCGTCGGAGATGCTCGTGCCGGCAGCGAGCAAATGTGCCAAAGCCCGCGTCTTCCACATAAAGTAGAACTGACAGGCCTTGATGGCGAAGGAAACGGCCTCGTCCTCGAGATCGTCAATTTCGTCCTCTTGCGGCTCGTATTTGCCGCGATGCACCAGCTTCGTCAGGATCTCAATGGCCGGGCCCTGCGACTCACCCAACCTCGTCGTCGCCTCCAAAGCGTCGACGCAGTCCGAGATGCTGGCCAACTTGCTGATCTTGATCAACGTCGTCGACAGCTCGCGGAGGGGGGCCGCTGCCAGGTTGCCGCGGATCGAAAGCTCGCACGTGTTGTCAAAGTTGCGAAGGGCATTGATGACGTTTTCCCAGAGTAGAGACAGCTTGCTGTCGGTCAGCTCCTCCAGCTCCTGGCACTGACGCGCGTGCAAGAGGGCCGAGGTGGCCTCAAACAAGACCCTCTTGTCGTCGTGTCGGCTGAACTGCGTGCTGATCTCGTCGAGGAGCTTCTCGTACTTGGACGCGTCCTGCCGGAGCTGCTGGAAGCTGTCGAGGTTGAGGAAGTGCTCCAGCCGCAGGACGATGGCTGCCGTCTCGGGCTCCGCGCCGAACTTGTTCAGCAGCTTCGGAATGACCGTCGTGAGCTCCATGGCCGTGTCCTCGTGCGCCTCGGCCGCCTCGGCCCGATGCCCTCTCTTCTTGCTCCGGTCGTGTTCGCCTGCCTGCGCCAGGCTCAGCCGGATGGCGGAGCTCAGCACGTCGAGCAGTATCGACTCCTCTTCCGACGTAGGGGCCACGGCTTTCCGAAACGACGACTCGGCAGAGCTATTGCCGGCCGATCGGGACCGGGCCGACTTGGACTGGTTGCTCGTCGTGTGGTCGAAGAGTAGATAGCCGGCGAGCAGCTCCCACGACTTGACCTCGGGGAGTTTCTCGTAGAGCACTTGTGCGGCGAGGGAGATTCTCGTGTCCGGAACGGCCGCGTCCAGCAGGTCGGCGGCCGCGTCCAGATCCAGGGCCAGGCCGCCGTGCTGCTGGGCCTCTTCGATCTGAGCGTCGTAGATGGTGAGCGACTCGGCGAGACACTTGATGTTGACCCATTCCTTGCGCGGCGACTGAAAGTCGTCTTCGTCGGCATCTTCGAGCTCTTCCAGGGCCTCGGCGCCGCCAATCTCGTCCAACTTGCCCTGTTGGACGTCCTCGATGCAGGCGACGAAGAAGCCGACGACGGCCTTGCGGATCCGCTGCTCCGTGTCGAAGATGAGCTTTCCGATGGCGTCAATCTCGTTGGGCTCGAGCAGGGCGGCGGCGCGCAAGGCGTCGACGACGGAGATGGCCGCGACCCTGACCGAGACATCGGAGTCGAGCGTGGCCATCTCGACCAGCCTCGGTCGGAAGCGGTCGATGAAGTGACCGAGCTGCTGCGCATCGCGTTTGAAGACGCGCAGGAGCTGCTTCAGCACCTCGTGGCGGGTGGCCGCGTGCGTGTCCGAGAGCATCCAGCCGAGGTATCGCAGGTAGCCCGGCTCCATGAAGACGGTTGGGAGGTGCCAGATCCATGATCCCAGGGCCTCGACGCACTCGGTTCGGATCTTGGCATCCACGTCTCGATAGCGGTGGACGAAGACGGTGTCGAAGAAGGACTGGATCGCCTCACTGCAAGTCTTGCGGTAGCCGTTGGCCTCGGTCAGACCGCGCTGGATCTCGGCGGCCTTGGACTTGTTCTTGCCCTTCTTCGCAGCCTGGGACTGCTGCTCGATTGTGGCAATCCGTCGGTCGAGCACGCCGGCCACCTCGATCAGGCCCGACTGCACGGCGAGAGCAATCGTCGTCGCCGTGTGGCGGAAAGGCCTCAGGGAGGAGGAGGACATGCTGGACAGCCATGAGTGCAAGTTGTTCATCAAGTCGGGATCCTTGTAGAGCACGTCTGTCTCGTGCAGTAGCCTGACGAGCTGCTGGAGAAAGGAGACGAGTAGTTCGCGGAAGGATCTCGTGCTTTTGGCCTTGGCAATCAACGGGTAATCTGTGATGTGTTGCTACGGGGCGTCAGCAGTCAACAAGACGTCGACAGGGACCAACGCGCACCTCTTGATGAACACTCTGCAGATCAACCAGTCTGTTGGGTATGTTTTCCGGGTCGCGAATGTCGTCCGTCGTCACTTGCAGGTCGCACCCAGCGCACTGGAGGATGCAATTGACCACATCAGCCATTGCTTCCGCATCGTCGCGCCTGTACCTGTCAAGCCAGGCCTGAGCGATGGCATCCGGGGAGTTCCCAGAGCCGAAGATGTCGGCTGTAGTTGTCATGAGCTCCAGATCGAGCACGAGACGGCGGGAAGCTTGCACCTACCGAAAAGACCAGTGCCGTGTTCGCCCGCGTCGATGCGCACCACCTTTTTAGGCCTACTAGGGATTCGGGCGACTTGTCCCGACGCGGCGGGCTGGGAGCCGTTGATCTTGGGCTTCTTGGTCGACGGCTTCTTGGTGCGGGCGCTGCGCGAAGACTTGCGCCATTTGGGCGGAGGATGGTCGGCGTCGCTGGCGGCATCGGGCTCGTCGCTGGACTCCTGATCAGAGCCGGATCCATCTTCGACTTCGTCATCGTCGCCGTCGGCCTCATTCTCGTCTCGCTTGCGCTTAGACGCGAACTTGGCCGGGGGTCGAACGACGCGTCCAGATCGGCGACGCGCCGTCGTCTCCGTCTCGGGGCTTGCGCTGGGGCTGCCTTCCATGATTTTTTGTTTTATTCTTCGGGAGCTTTGGTCAAGGCGTCGTCACGCAGACGCCGTCTGCCGAGGGCGCAACAGCAGAAAGGCTTGGGGGAAGGGGGAAGGGGAAATGAAGTCGCGATATCAATGTTGCTGGCGCGCGTCTGGCGTGTTGGGGGGCGTTGGGCCTATTAAGTGATCGTATGAGGTAATCAGAGGCGCAGAAACTGTGCAGGTACCGGGTAGGCTTTTAGTTAGGTGGGTACCTCAGGGGGGGGGCAAGCCAGGGCATAGGGCGGATGCGGGCCGCCGGGATGGCCCTCAACTGGCCAATCACAACCAGGCTGAGTCTCTGCCTCAGGCCCAAAGCTGCCGACCTACACCATCCATGCACAGAATCGGTCTGACACCCAAGCCATGCAAGCCTCGAATCGACACCGTTGCCGCCATGCAGATGAAACCTTCTAAGCCCAGCATTCCATCGCCTTTGAGCCAGCCTGACCTACGTCCGCCGCCCGCGTGACCGGCATCCTACTAGCACCGAGAGAGATGTGACATGGAGCAGCCCACCCGCGCCTTTTTTGCCGACGAGCCTCCTCTCCTCAGCCCTCGCCATGACGATTCAGATCGCCGGCCATCCGTTTCCCAAGTCTACGGCGGCGCCCGGCGAGGGCAAGCTCGTCGCCAAGCTGCTCCCCGGCGGCGGATCGGGGCTCGAGACGATACTCTATCAGTACCCTCTAAAGCTCATCTCACCCACGTTGCCCTCGGTCGCTCAGAAGAGCGTCCTCGTCTTCCTCCTGTCGTACGGCGGCGGCCTGGTTGCCGGCGATGCCGTTAAACTGTCCATTCATATCCGGGCGGGCGCCAGCCTGAGTCTCGTTACCCAGGGTCACACCAAGATCTTCAAGTGCCCATCTGCCGATGTTGTTACCAGTCAATCATTGCACGTTCAAATGGACCAGGACTCGGCCCTTTGTCTGCTTCCCGACCCGGTTCAGCCTTTCGCGGATAGCGCCTATGCCCAGACGCAGGTCTTCGAAATGGAGAGACGATGCTCACTGTGCCTCCTGGACTGGGTCACCGCTGGACGCACTGCGCGCGGTGAGAGGTGGAACATGTTCAAATGGACGGGCCGGAACGAGGTCTGGCTGCGCGGTACCGGTCGCTCGGGGCCTCGTCTCCTGGTCAGAGATACCATCGTCCTGTCCGCCGATGGCAGCGGGGCTGTTGGTCAGTCCATTGGTGAAACGATGTGTCGAATGACCATCTTCGGGTCTCTCATTCTGTGCGGCGCCAACCTGGAGCCGCTCGCCAAATTCTTCCTCGATGAATTCAACCAGCTGCCCCGCATCGGGGGACGAGACTTTCGCTCCAGGGAAGAACGGGAGCAAGAGGCTCAGGCCTTGTCCAATTTCGAGCGCTGGAGGTCACGGAGAGTCGAGGCCGAGAAGACTCAGGGCCTGCTGTGGACGGCTTCGCGTGCGAGGGGCTGTGTTGTCGTCAAGTTCGCCGCGCCCACTGTAGAGGCTGGTAGGGAGTGGATCGGGTCCATGTTAATCAAGGAGGGCACCATTGACGCTCGGTTTGGCCGGGATGCTTTGATGTGCGTGAAGTAGCTGCGGAATCCAACCCAGAAGCGTCTGCCGGTAATGTAAGGCTGACGGCCTTCTAGACTTGTAAGTGTACGGTGGGAGCCATAGCAGAAGGGAGATGAGAGAAGCGGCAGCCAACCATCAACTGTTTATATGTCCCTTTCACAAACTTCTATCTTCCCGCGAGCTACCTAGCAAACCATAGTATGGTGTAGGACGTTGAAACGACGTCTGCCTCAGTGACAACGTGCCTACCCTACACGCCGACAGACGATCAATCGGGCGACGAATTGAGTCACGTGAATATAGGACTGATCAGCCTCTTCACCATCATCATCGCCACGCAATACCGTTACCCCAAAAGTGAGTCGGATATCCCCACGCAAAAAGGCGGCAGAAAGAGGACAAGGCAGTAATTGACCGTATTCAGGCCTGTCTAATATCGATACAACTAGTCTACCGTTCCTAAAGACCATGGCTTCTCGCATCTCGTCCCCCCAAAAAGCATCATGACCCGCTCAAGAGGAACAACCAGAGGCAGCGGGCGCGGCGGCGCTCCCTCGGACCGGCGGCCAACCTCGACAGAAAGCGCAGACGATGGCGGCCGCTCGGAAGCCGGGCCAGCAACACGGGCGTCCTCGTCCGGCCGGTTCCGACCCAAGGCCATCCGTCGAGACGAGGCCGACAGGGACGAGCTGGCAAGACGGGAGGCGCAAAAGGCGAGCGAGAGGGCGGCCGAGGAGCTAAGGGCACGAGGGCGGTCGCGCTTTCGCAGCAAGAGGAGCCGCGGCGATGCCATGGGGAGCAGAGGTCGCGGCATCAGCACAGCTAGCGGGCCCTTTTCAGGGGGGTTTTCTGGAGGTGGGTGACTGACGGTGATGGCGAGACACGGCGACGACAAGCTGATCAGTCATGAGCAGCTTCTTCCAGCGGTGGCGCATTTAGAAGCGGCGGAGGAGGGGGAGGAGGAGGCTTCTTCGGAGGAGGAGGCGGCGGCGGCGCCAGGTCCAACCAAACCGACACCAAGGCCTTTGCAGCAGCAGATGGGTCACAGTCAAGGCGCGAGACACGCATCAACGCCGACAAGCTCCACGTCATGACAGCCGACGAAGAACTCGACAGCGACGACGAAGCCATGCGGGCAGCCCTCCACTCGCGACCCTCATCCAGCGCGCTCCCCATGGGCATCTACCGACGCGAACACCAAGACACGGGCATCGTCGTCGCCACCACGGCTGAACTGGAAGCGGCGGAAAAGGCCAAAGCCGTGGTGGGCGAAGAAGAAAGTCTTTGGGTCGATGGCGATGATGGTCGTCCGCTGCCGTGCCAGCCGACGGAAAGTGGCGTCTGGGATGCAAAGCTAGACGGCGTGCGCATCAAGAAAGAGGAGGTTGATGGTGACGCTATGGATCTGGATCGACCTACTTCGTCCAAGGAGGTGGCGGGAGACGAGGTCAAGTCCAAACGGTCGCCAAAGGTGGCCGGTACGGATCTCGAAGAGCGCAATCTCGGCGAGGATATGGCCCTCCTCGCCAGTGAACTAGGCGCCGTGTCCGTGTCCGTGTCCGTCTCCGACTCGGAGCCAACCAAGCCGGAAACGACCAACAAAGACGGCCGACTCTACCTCTTTCAATTCCCGCCTCTCCTCCCGCCGCTCCGACCGACCAAGGCAAGCGCGACATCAACCAAGGTGAAATTCCAAGACACTTCTTCTTCCCGCTCGCCCTCGCCCTCCACCTCACCAACAGGCCGCGGACAAGGCCTTTACGGCTTCGACGCAAAGACGATGAAACAAGGCGGCCTAATCGGAAGCATGCGCGTCCACCGCTCCGGCCGGACGGAGATAGACTGGGGATGCAACAGCTCGCCTACTCTAGAGATGAGTCCCGGCGCGCCCGTCAGCTTCGTCACCACGGCTGTGATTGTAGAGGAGAGTGATCAGCAGCAAGAACAACAACAACAACAACAGCAGCAGCAGCAGCAGGGTGTCGTGGGCGGTTATAGCTTCGCTATGGGTCCTGTCATGGGTCGCTTCGTCGTCGCTCCCGTTTGGGCCGAGGAAGAAGATTGGGATGTTGATCTGCAGCATGTGTGTAGCTGATTGATGTTACATCGAAAAAAAAAGGGGGCCAGAGAAGAATAAAATAAAAATAGAAACAGATGGGACATGTTTACGGGGGAAAAAAAGAAATAAAAATAAATAAAACAAGGAAAAAAATAGAGGCCGGCTTCTGTATCCCACCCAGAACAGCGTTCCAGCTACAGGCACGCAGCAAGGATGCCTTTCCTATTCGTAGACCAAAGTGCGGAGATGCGAGACAAACGAAACACGGAGAAAGCTTCATCATCACCGTCTGACGTTGGTGGTGGTCTCTACTATATCACGCCGAATCATCACCCATCGACAACCACCGCCCACTTTCGAATGAGGAAAAATAAGACACACAATGAAGAAAAATATAAACTGCGTGTAGGTAACAACAGCAGCTGTAAACCTCTTGGTCCTAGTCCTTTCATACACTATATGGATATACACGAAAAAAATACCTTCCCGCCCCAACTCCTCGCCGTAGCCAAAGCAATCAACACCATCTCCGCCTCACCTCGTCCCATATACGTTCGTCATCGTCTTCATCCTCCTCCTCCTCCTCTTCCTCCTCCTCCTCTCCGAACCTCCCCTGCATTCCATCCCGTACCGCCGCATTGCCGCCTCTCTTCTCCCCCTCCTCCTCCTCCTCCTTCTCCTCCCCCTCCTCCTCCTCTTCCACGCCATAGTCCCTGGCTTTACCCTTATTCGGGCTCTGCGCCTCCAGATCCACGTCGTCGGCGAGTGGACTCGTCGATAGCGGTGGATGCTGCCACGTCCATGTCCTTCTGTGGTCCTCGATGACAAAGGTATCGCTCTTGGAGTGGCTCAGCGGCCTGCTCTCAGTTGGCACAAGCTGCCCACCTCTCGGACTGCTGCCAAAGTTCTCCAACGACAAGCTGCCGAAGTTGGTCATCGTCCTGGTTATCTCAATCTCCTCGCCCTCGTCTTCCATTTCGATGCTATCGAGCGAGATGTCGCTGATGCCGTACGCGGCCCAGGTCCCCTTCTTGACCGAGTTCTTGCGATCCTGCGCCCGCTGCTTGCACACCTCGAGCGGCGTCGCCTGTCTCCTGTCGTTGTTGAGGAAGCTTGGCGAGTCCTGCTGGCCCGAGCCGTTTACCATGGCGCCTCCAGGACTGTTGAGCGATATCTCGCTGATGTTGAATGCTTGCAAGCCCTGTCCGTCAGGCCCGGGCTTCTTGCCTTGGTCATGGCCGGGGTCCTGCTGCGCCTCCGACTTATCCGCCACCGTGCCGTTCTTGGTGAATTGCGTTGTAAAGCCCTTGATCTTGCAGAAGCGCAGCAGAGGCCGAATCGTGGCCATGCTTGACGCGAAGATGGCCACTCCCGGTTCGATGAGGGACCAAATCAGCGTATCGGATGCCGTGTCTGAACTTGGTTAGATGTCGGAATGCCTCGTCATCTCCGCGCCGTACTCACAGCTCAAGTCATCTATTCGCCTCAGCCCATCCAAAAATCTCAGTCTGACGAGTGTAGCGATACTGGCACTAGTAACGAGTCAGCCTTGGAGATGAGCTGCGCGGCCAAGAGCACTCATACAAAATGCCGAGGCCGAGAATGACAATGACGGTCGCTTTGGCCTGCCGAGTCATCTTGACGTTCCAGACCATGGGAATCGGGAGGAGCGCCTGCGCCAGAACAAAATGTCCGTCAGCCACTCTGATGGCCCGTGGGGCAACATGGAAGATGCTCACGTAGAGCCAATCGGACGAGACGGTCAGAACAGTGAGAGCAATGACGGAATCGACAATGGCCTTGGGAGACGCGCAGGTTCCATGCTGGATGCGAAAGTCCCACTGCTTCTGGACCGGGATGCACTGAAAGATGTCCCACAGGAAAAGACCGATGCTCCAGAGGGTGACGATGATGAGACTGATCCAGAGTATCCATTTGTAGACGGCCCACACGTTGCTGAGCCGGAGGAGGAAGATGCCGATGCTGAGTTTGACGAACATCATGTCGAGGATGTAGATAGTCGTCGCGATCGATTGCCACTGCACCGGGCGTGAGCCATCATCAAAAGCAAGGGGCCGCCGTAGCACGCACCATGAGGGCCGCGACCAGATCGGGAATCGAGAGGGCCGCGTTGTGCTTGCCCAGTCCCCTGCTGACGCCAGCGATGACAAAGGCACACTCCAAGGTGAATGTGAGCTGCCGAGGCCACGGTCAGCTTTTCTCGGTGATTGCAAGGGAGGGTGCCAACCTGAGCAATCAACATGAACCAGTCGTCGATTTGAAAGTTCCTCGTTAATATGGCCCTCGCGTAAGTACGCAACCCGACGGCGAGCCATGTCAGCGGCAGGAAGACGGCGCATGTCGCGACCAAGGCGGGCCCATGATCCTGCCTCAGATCGACACCCGGCCGGATGAAGTCTGACAGATCCATCTTTACCGACGGTGGCCGGAGCCGGCGGCGATGGTTGTGACGAGAAGCCTGAGAACCCACACGGCACGAGCAGCGCGGTGCGAGAAATCGTAGAAATGTCAACGGAGCCGCCGTGGAGAGCGCCGGCGGATGTAGGTGCAGCACAAGACGAGTGTGTGTCGATGGCAAGTTACCGGCAAGGAGGGGGTGGCGTGCCAACGAGCAAGGCCGTCAAGAAAGGTGCCCCGCTGTGCTAAGCTCTCCTCCTCACGGCCCTGGACCTGATGTCGAAATCTAGCTTGACGTAGAAGCGAGTGGATACGGGGTCCTCATGGCTGGGAAGAGCGTAACCGAACGGCAGTGGCGCTGATTGTCGGGGTAGGTATGCGGCAAGGAGGACGAGGGAGGGGCGAAAGGTAAAGAAGTGAGAGGTGCCATGGCAATACTAGGGACGAAGAGGCCTTTGGTGCAACACCCGACGCGCGACGACGACGATAGACTCTGGACGCGGGACCGGCGGCGCTCGGCTAGTACGTAGGCGGCCATGGTCAGCGCGCCGGATACCCTGGCCGGCTGCCACCACAGAGGTAGGCCGTCCGCCGGAGCCATTCCCCGGACTGCATCTCGGACGGATGCGGCGGAGGCGGGATTAGCGCGGGAAGCCGTCTGTCGTCTGGTCGGTTGTCAAGGCCATCTAGCGGCCTTGTCAAGGGTAGCGGCGGCCTTGTCGACGTCCATCTAGCGGCCGAAGGATTTTTCCGCAGTGCAAGCAATTGTCCATTCCATTCTCTCCCATCCATAATTCAATGCCGTGAGCCGTACGACGACGAGGGTCCGGACGCACGGTCGGCAGAGTCGGAGCCCGCGCACGGGCGATGACCGGTATGCGGGAACCCCCATCCGGGGACGAGAGAGAAGAAGATAGAGTCATGAACGAAGCTCGAGCGCAAAGACTCGGAAGGGCGGAGGAAGGGGGGGGGGGGTTGGTAAGACTGAAAGGCGCTGGAGCGACTTGAACGCCGGGAGGCTGCGGGGAGAAGAGCTGGAGAAGTTGGGGGAAGTGCCGACGATGTGGGGACCTTGAAGCCCGCTCACGTGTTTTGTCGTCGCATCTTTTCTTCATGTGCGCCTGCTGTGCATCGACGCCATGCGCAGGCTCCTGCCCAAGAATCGACAATGATGTCACGCCAGAGCCCGCTCACACACTTCCGCTGCGCAATATCCCTCCGTCGGGCCACGGAGCCGCAGCGGAGCCGAGACGGACAGCCCCGGACTCGGACCCGGAGCCAACCAATCCGACGACAACACAGCAGTCAATCCTGGCCATACCGACCAAGCTGGGCAAAAGAAAAAAAAACCGGTTCTGCTGCGAGTTTTTGATTATGAATACAGTGGCAGGCCACGAGAAACGAGCAAAAT
>LAZP02000452.1:0-17109 GCA_001272575.2 Ophiocordyceps unilateralis
GCCCCCGTTTTTTCGCCCCCCCCCCCCCCCCCGGCTCGGGCTAAGCCGAAGCTCGTCGCGGGCACAATGCCTGCTGCATTCCCCCCCGCGAGAGAGGCCTGAGACAGTCGAGGTGGAATTCTACCGCATCCGCGCCCCTCGACGGAGCCATGCCGCCAAATCGGTCTCCGTTGGCCGGGGGAGCTGTTTGCAGGCCTGTTGTCTGTCATGCGCTTTTTTCGTTCTTAACTTGGGTTTTATTTCCCCTTTTCCTCTTCTCTTCTTCTATTCACGAGAACTCGCTCTCGGCATCAGTTACACACTCCTTTTTTTTTTCCCCTTCCTCTTTTTTTCTTCTTCTTTCTCAGTCTCTCACTCTTCTTGGTCTGTTTTTTTTTTTTATCCTAGTCTTCTCACTCTCGCTCTTTTGCTATAGCATCCTCGTCTTGCCTTGATATCGTCAGTCTCTATCTCATCCGCACTATCACGCTCTCTCCACAGACGGACAAGTCCTTCTGTTATACTCCAGACGCTTATCCGAAGCCACAGAAACAACAAGCAAAAACAAAAAGGCCTCCCTCCATCCCTTCTGCCTGCCGAAACACGGTGTACAAGGTCGACGTTTCACGACTTTCGGGGGACCATCTTGCTTTCTATTTCCAGTCTTCCCAATCGGCCGGCAAGAGACCATCACCGCTAAGACTAATCTCCCCATCTTGATATATACATCTTCTTGAAACTCCTTCTTCCTTCTTTGCTTGGCCAGGTCCATACAGTCACAATCCATCGCCTGCTCTCACTCCTCCTTCCACACACCCCCTCTCTCTCTCTACCCCTTTATTCTCTCCTTCTCACTCATTCTCGCCGGCCATGTTCCTCGCGGCCCGCAACGCCGTCCGGCTCGCCGGCTTCGTCCGGCCGCCTCGCGTCATGGCCGCCGCCGTGGGCCGCCGCCGCCACCTGATGGACACAGCCGGCGGCAGCGAGCACCGAGTCAAATTCTACGGTGAGGGTACCGTCGGCACCGCTGCCGCCCCGCCCCCGACCGGAACCTCGGCGTCGAGCGGCCCCGCATCCGAGGCCCATGCGTCGGTGCAGCCGCTCCGGGCGTCGGTGTACGCCGCGCTTCCGCCGACGATGAAGTCGCTGAGCCTCTTCGGCAAGACCGTCATCGTCACGGGCGCGGCCCGCGGTCTCGGCAATCAGATGGCCCGCGCCTGTGCCGAGGCCGGCGCCGGTGCCATCATCATCTTCGACGCAAACGAGCAGCTCGGCGAGCAGGCGGCCGCTGAGCTGCACAGTCAGTCCGGCGTGCCCGTCGCCTACTGCACCGTCGACGTCCGCCGTGCAGAGGCCATCGACTCGGCTGTGCGCGACGTTGTCGACCGCTGGGGCGTGCCGGACGTGCTCGTCAACGCGGCCGGCATCGCAGACTCCAACATCAAGGCCGAGAACTATGACCCTCAGATGTTCCGCCGTCTCATCGACATCAACCTCACCGGCACCTTTCTCATGTCCACCGCCGTCGCCCGTCACATGATGCAGGCCGAAAAGGCCGGGTCCATCATCCTCGTCGCCTCCATGTCCGGCTCCATCGTCAACTACCCGCAGGAGCAGAGCTGCTACAACGCGTCCAAGGCCGGTGTCATCCAGTTCGGCAAGTCCATCGCCGCCGAGTGGGCCAAGCACAAGATTCGCGTCAACTGCATCTCTCCCGGCTACATGGACACGGCCCTCAACCGCGTCGCCGCCCTCGAGGCCCAGAAGAAGGTCTGGACCAGCCTGACGCCCCAGAACCGGTTGGGCGGAGTCCACGAGCTCAACGGCCTCTGCGTCTACCTCGCCTCCGACGCCTCGGCCTTCATGACCGGCAGCAACCTCCTCATCGACGGCGGATATTCTTGCTGGTAGTTACAAATCTCGGCGACTCGCACCATCATCCATTGCCCTCCCCGTTTCCCTTACCTGCTTGCCTCTTCCACTCTCGAATGAATTCGCGTCGGTTGAAACTTGGACGGAGTCATGGCGCATATAGACACAGCACGGGTCGTGGATTCGCATAGACTCATAGAAAAGGGCCTGGCCGATCCATGTGCTTTGTACGAGACGAAGTAGACAGGGGATAAAGAGAAAATGGACGTCAACCGTGTTGAAGTTGCTGGCCCCTATCTCTCCATAGAGAGAACAGGCAAACCCTGTCACAAGATGCGCCTTTGAAGACACAGCCTTGCCATTTGTCCCATCACTTTAGTCTCCCCCGCAAAAGGACATTTTCCGAGCCCTTTCCTGGTGGGCGGTAACACCACCTGCCTTGTTTGTCCTGCCTGCCCTTGTCGTCGATTGCCCCTTTTTGTCTCGACCGACGGCTGCTGGCCGTCGCCGTTTGCCGAACTGAGAGATCAGCCGGGGGAGAAGCGACGGGAAGGCACTGTCTAGAAGCACCGCCTTTCGAGCACAGAGAGAGTCGACGTCCATCCGGCCGTTTTGTTTCACGTTTTTTATTTTTCTTTTCTTTTTTTTTGGGGGGGGGGGGAGGAGGAGCGGGTTTTCCTTTCCCTCTTCTCATTGTCTTGGGAAGAGAAATCCAGCTCTGTCTCGCATCTTCCCTTGTCAACATTGCCGTCAAGTCGCTCGATTTTGAAAGCCGGACGTGCCTGCAAGTCTCCGGATAAGTAGAGACCGTCGGCCAAGGCAATGGATCCTGTCCCGTCTATACCGCCAGTCAACTACATCCGCCACTGCGAAACCTTTGGTCCTCATTGATTCTTCTCAAAACTCATTGCTGACTTGGAATCCCCTCTCCGCAGGGGCGCCTGAAGTTGCCCCGAGCTGGGGTGGGCATGGCGAGTTGTTTCGACTCGCAGGGACACCGTCATTCCCCCTGTCTCGCGGTGCACCGTCACTGCTTGCGGGCCTTTTCCTGCGCCCGCTGATCGCGCGCGGCACGGACCAGGGGCGATAATTGCGCCAGCTCGACACACTGTTTCATAAAGTCATGCTGTGCCACGCGTCAGTACCGTCCAGTCTGTTGTTGTTGGTGGAGGAACGCCTCAAGTCTCACCCTGAGCAGGTCATGCGCGCTGGCCCGCTTCTCCGGGTCCACCTTGAGCGCGAAGTAGAGAAAGTCTCGAAAGATGGGAGACAGCTCGAGCTCGTTCTTGATCTGCGGCGTCCCGTTGGTGGCAATCAGCCAGAGGGCACGCAGCGGCGACTCCGTAAGGTACGGCGGCTCGCCCTCGATCATCTCAATCGCCATGATGCCCAGCGACCAGATATCCACCTTGCGGCCGTATTCCTTTCTCGTTACCACCTCGGGCGCCATCCAGTACGGCGTGCCCACCATCGTCGTCCGCTTGTTCTGCGCCTCGTTGATGGTGGCACAGAAGCCGAAATCGGCTGCATCGGCGTCAGGAAGTCGCATCTGTCAGAAGCGGAATGCAGGGGTACTCACTCAATTTGATACTGCCCTCGTTGGACAGTAGAATGTTGTCCGACTTGATGTCGCGATGAATGACGCCCTTGGAGTGCAGGTGCTGCAGTCCCTTGAGCGTCTCGCGGCACACGGAAGCGATCTGGCCCTCGGTCATGATGTTAAACGTCACCACGTCCGTGAGGCTGCCTCCCTCCATGTACTCCATCACCACCCAGAGCTCTCCGCCGCAGAGGTAGCTGTCGATGAAGTTGACAATGTTGGGGTGCGAGCTGTCCTTCATCACCAGAATCTCGTTGATGATGAGGTCCTTTTTGGGCTGCTGCTCCAAGTTCATCTGCTTGATGGCCACCAGCCGGTTGCTGCCCCGCTCGTAGCCCGTGAAGACGCCGCCCGACGCACCCTGCCCGATCTTGGTGAAATTTCGGAACACGTCACGGGGGTCGCCGTCGTTGCATATGCGCTTGAGCGAGGCGATGACGTCGATGCCGTTGCTCTGCCGGGTCCGATGCCTCGGCCTCGCTCCGGCCGGAACACCACCGGCGCCGGGCGTCTGCCGAGATGCGTGCTGGCCGTTCGGTTCGGGCACCCGGCCGTAGCCGGCGGGCTGATGTAGCCCAGGCACATCAGCCTGCTGAGGACCTTGTCTCTTGCTCGGCGCCCGGCCAACGTGGCTCGACATGGCCGCCTGGGCCTGGGCCAGAGCTTGCTCCTGCTGCTGCTGTAATAGCTGCTGCTGATAGGCCGTCGCTTGCGCCGCTTGGTTCGGCTGGGGGGTCGGCGGGCTGTAGAGAGGCTGTCCGTTGGCACGCGAGTTGGACCGCGAGCGGTGCTCCTCTGGTAGCATCGGTACAGTGGCTTTGGCCTGGCCGAAAAGGCCCGAGCAGTCGTCCACCTGATGCGACATGCCGATTCCGGAATCCTTGGCCGTGTACGTCGTCGCCGGCGGGGACTTGTTGCTGATTCCGCCGGGTGCCTTGGGGGCTGGTCGGCTCGGTATCATCTCCTTACCCTGCATAGGCCCCTTGACCCGGGCTGTCGGTACGGGAGGAGGCGGACGGGGGTTCTCAAAGCTTCCTGGAGCGAGAATCGAGGTAAGCAAAGACCGACAGCGGCGCAGAGAGTAGCCATCAGGACATACCCATGTAGTTGGTAGGGTACATGGCCGGGGACGGCTGACTTGGCGTCGGAGAGCCGAGCTGGCGCAGGTCGGGGGAAGCGGCGTGATGGAATTTTTCTAGAATCTGATCCTCGGCGGGTCGTTCTGTGGTTTCCTTGTAAAACTGCAATATTTCGACCATGGTTTGCGGGTTTTCCCGTCTCTCCTTCTCCGGGATGCCGCTCTCGTTGATCAGTCTCTGCCATTCCTTTGGAAGACCCTGCGCGGAGAACAGTCAGCGCCATCTCGACAGAGCAGAACAGCTCAAAAATGCGGCTCAGGCCTGGGCTCTGTGTAAGAGGAGAGGGGGAAGCTGACGGTAAACTGCCCCGTGGCGCTGTCGTATCCGACGTGCGTCAGGTGGACGGGATTTTCCGGGGCTGATATGACGGGCTTCTTCTGGGAGCCAACCAGGCTGTTGACGATGGCAGAGAGGCCCGACTTCTTGCGCAGAATGCCCGGCTTAGGGTCCTTGCTCTCGTCTGAGAAGCGCTTGGGGCTCGAGACGTGACTGTCGGTGGGCATCCTCGCTATCTGCATCCTCTCCATGGCGGGCAGATCCATAGCGCCCAACGATCGGGGCGTCGGGCCGGCAGGCTTGAGGTCGGCGACGGGCGCTCCGTGGGGTTGGACAGAGTCTCGCGGGCTCTCAAGGCGGCAGGCGTTGATGTGGCTCAGGATGGCGGCGCCGTCAAAGGGCGCGCCGAGTAGGTCGTCGGAGGCCTCGTAGCTCAGGCAGGGCGGACGGCGATATTGGACGAGCTTTGGAGGGCTGACGGCGGCGGCGTAGTCTCCTCCTTGAAGCAGGACGGGCGAGGCATTCGACGGCCACTGTGCGAACGAGGAGCTGGCGTGGGACGTGTTGGAGGGCGAGGCGCACACGACAGGGCCGAGGCTCTGCGAGCTGCGCTGGCTATCGAGAGAGAGGGCGTCGAGGCCGGATGACGAACGGTGGTGGTTGCGGGCCGCCGGCGCTCTCTTGACGAGTTTGCGACGTTGAGAAGGGCCGTTGGAAGGCAAGCTTTGGCCGTCCATGATACCTACTGGCCACCCTTGCCTAAAAAAGGTCTCAGAGAGCGGCCGGAGCGGAGGGTGTGTAACGAGCGAGGGAAAAGCGGTCCTGCGGGCTCCGTCAATACACATTGTTGCGTTGCATCCATGGAAGTACTCGAGGTACAGGGCCGTAGTGTAGGTCTGGTGCAGGGGACCGGGGGGAGGGGAGGAGGGGGGAGGGGGGGGATTTGCAGCTTCGCAACAACACTGTACGGACCACGCCGTGCTTTTGCTCTCCATCCATCTCGCAAACGATGAGACCGAAGTAGGTTGCAGGTACCGACCTACTAGCTACCACTACCCAGCCCAGAGGGGCCCCGTTGGGCGTGGCGTCGTGAGCGGCGTCGTGACGCCCTCACTGCTGAAAAGCTCGCCGCGAGGCACAGGCAGGAAGATGCGAGGTACCGCGCCTGTACATGCACGCGTACATTTGCAGGATTGCCCTCTTCTCGTACCGTCGCAGCAGGCGCGTTGGAGCTCGATGCTATCGTCGAAGATGGGGGGGGTGCGCGTCACAGCGGGCGGGGAGGGGGTGAGCACCTCGCAGGCTCCGGATGCCCGCAGGGATTCTGCCGCCGGGGTGAAGCCGCGCGAGTGGGCAGCAGGCAGGCAGTTGGATGGGGAAAAGAAAGCAGAGAGGGCGAGACAAAGACAGGAACAGGAACCAAGGGACGAGTTTTGCGTGCTGCCGGTTGGTGTTGCAGATTGGGATTGGGCAGACTTCTGCTCTCGACCTGCGGCTTCTGCTCTGACCGTGTTCGTACCGAGTACCTGTCGACCGGCGGGATCCAGCATTCTGTAAACAAAGGGCCTGGCAGGCAGGCAGTGCATCCCATCTCATCCCTGCGGAGAGCGGCCAGGAGCAGTTAGCAGACACTCCCGCTCAAGACCAGGTACGGGCTACTACCAGGAAAGCAAGTAGCAGTACCTCGAGTCCGGTTTGTTTAAGGGGCGCACTTACTGTGCCTGTACCATTCATTGCTGCTGGACGATGCGGTACAGGTACTTTTGGTTCGGCGCGTGTAAGTGGCACAGTGTCCAGCATCTGTTCGACATACTGCTTCCGTCTCTGAGAGGTACCTAGGTAGGTCGGTTGGAAGGTGTTTTAATAGCCCCCTACTTCGGAATCAACAGTTGAACCTCGGGATTTATCGACTGAACCACGCCGTCCTTGCCGTATCCGTGGTTTCTACCCGTCCCAACTCAGAATCTCGGCGAGACTGATGAGGCATGCAATGCAAATGTACATATGTATACTTCTTACCCCTGAGGTATCTGTCACTCGTGAATAGGTAGATGTCTGCTGACTGTGCATTGTGGAGGCCCATCTTGACCGAAGGATCGGGGAAACGGCAGGCCATCGTGGCAACGTTGGACGCGGCCTTTGTCCTTTCTGTCGAGACAACAGGAAATGTGATTGGGGCCGGGCAGCACACACTTCTCGAGCGAGGCTACGAGGCGTTAGGGTCTTGGGCTTGTGTGACGAGCCTACCCTGCAGAAGCCCTTTATAGGCGTCTCTATAGGTAATTGCATCCTGCCTGGCATACCGCCCCACTCAGGCATAAACCCCTTGGCAGACACCCGCCCGGGGTCTTCACAGTACGTACAGCACCCTTAGTACACGGTGTCGAGTTCTCGAATATTTGTTTGCACGCGCCCGCTTCAGAGCCGCGTAGGCATGGAGCGGCGGCACGCCATTCTTAGTTTGCCTCTGCCCAACATCACCAATAGCTGCGCATCGCCAGTGAATAACGGTGATGCCGCTGTTGGTTCCCCGAAACAGGAACAATGAAGTGGGTTGCTGACCTAGGATTTCGCTGCTCCGCGGGGGCCACATCCAACCTGGGAGGTGCGGAGGCCGGGCCCACGTTACGGATATAGGGCCTCGAATGGCGCACTGTACATACACGCGATACGGCGCGTAACGAACAATCAACGTGACGCCTGCAGGGCCTGCCACTGCAATCAGCGGGCTGCCTTCCCCTGGACTATCCTCGCTTAACGCCGTTGCCCCAAGTTGCCGCCTTCGACGAGGAGCAACGCCGGGCTCGTGCGTCGACGCGTAGTACAACTACCTACTTATCGACGCGTGTCGTCGAAGCCGAATGAAAGTCGGTGCCTCACCGTCTCATTTGCCAGGGGCGAATCGGCTGCTGCAGTCGAGCCTCACCAGTCACGACGCCGACCTCGATCAAGATGGAACGACTTTATGGATTTCGTGCCACGAGCCTCTGATGTATCGCGCTGCAAGCCGTCTGGTCGGCCATGTGTGGCAAGATGAATCGTCCTGTCAGGCGTTTGAAACAGCTCATTCACCGTTTCAACGATCGATGCTTGGCTCTGGGTCGTCGGTGAGAAGGCTGCGTGGCCATCCGCCTCCCTACTTGCCTACAGGCCTCAGGTGGTCTGGATGGGACTCGGTCCTAGGCTCACCTGGTGTCACCTCTGAATCGGCAATGTCGCTGTGGGATTGGACGCGAATCTTGTCGTCCAATGTCGTTCTGGTGGACAAGCCGTTTGCCGGCGAACTCGTCGACATCCTCACCTTTCCCAGTCCTTGTTCACCCTCGACTGCTAGGCCGGATGTTCGAGTAGGGTCGCTCCAGAACGGCGCCCCGGTGTTCCGTCAAATCGGGGCAAAAGGCCGGGAGGGAAAAGAAGTAAATGCACAGCGGCGGCATCGAGCCGACCCATCCCGTTCTTTACCACGAGGGGCTCCGATCGTCGCGTAGCTGCTGCTTCGTAGGCAGGGAGAGATGACTCCCGGCGAACAACACCCCCCCTTGAGCGAGTGTGTATTCATCACGTGACTCGTCCGCAGCCGGCTGCGAGCTTCCGAGTAGGGTTTCTTTCACGGGGCCCGCTGCGGTGGGCCCGCGGATGTTCTAGATACTTCTCTTGGTAACTAGGTACAAGCGGCTCTTGCCTGGGAATTTGCCTCGGACCATGCTTCGGCACACGGTACTGGCTACCTCCTCCTTCTGGCTCTCCACAGACCCCTGCTTCCAGTGGAAAAGCCACCGTGAACTTGGGTCGGATGAGCGGGAGAAACTTCCACCTCACCCTCATCTTCGCCATCGCTCCATCACTGCCTCGTCATACGCCATCGTCGCCGCTTCTTTCTGGTCTCCGCCGCTTCTACTGGTCTGTTCTTCTGGTTTCTGGTTACCGTCACCTGTTGGGGGTCAGCATCATGTTCTAGCCACCACCGACCCCTGAACAAGCGTCTGTCGTGGCTCTATCGCTACAATCTTGTCCGTCCAAGGAACACCGAGAAGGACTACCTCGCAGACACCTGCGCGCTTCTCTGACCTCTTGAGGCAGAATTTACGCCCTGATCTGGTACGTGGTGCCTTGAGCGTCTAACCCCCCCCCCTTGATGGCTTGCTCAAGCTTCATCTGCAGTGTCAATTTCTTCCACGCTCCTCTTCGAGCCTCTCGGCTCCAGCTCTTCTTCCTGCTCATAAAAAAACATCGCTTCAAACATGGCCGCGTCCGCTGATGAGGTCGCCAACGGTGGTGAGGATTCCGTCGCCAAGAAGCTCCTCCAGAAACACGCCGAGGCACCTCACCACGTCACTGTCGAAGACGTCCCTGACGAGGATGCACCGGCGAGGGCTCCTGGTGAAGCTTCCGATCTGCGGGCTCCGGTCAAGATAGTGGCGCAGCAACAGGTCACTCGCGGTACCAAGGCGCCCCTCGATACACATTCGCACGAGCTCTTTCCCGAGCTGGGAGCTTCCAAGGGCAAGAGTGCCAACGTGACTCCCGTCTGGGGTGCCAAGAGCAGCGTCAACGGCGCATCCGACAATACTTCCAATGGCGTCTCGCGAACATCGACGCCGGCACCGCGTGCCGCAACCCCCTCCAACGCTGTCACGCCGGCCGTGTTCATCCCGGGCCGCAACGTCGAGTCTGTCACTCTCGAGCCGCAGTTTGTCATGCCCCGAGGCCAGCTCAAACGCCCGATCCAGGACATACTCAAGGATATCAACCGCAAGTCCCGCGCCAACGTCACCATGGCGACAGCCTCCAATGGTCGTCTAAGATTCGATGCCACCGGACCTCAGGATGTTGCTCAACAGGCACTCAAGGATCTGGTTCAGCAAATCGGCACCAGAGTACGCTCAACGTTCGATACGCCCTTTGCAAGCGGGACCATTGCTGACAAGGTGGCAGACCTCCATCAAGGTCCCTGTTCCTCACAGCGCACGGGCTCACATCATCGGCAAGGGTGGCTCGACCATTCGGGCTCTCCAAGACAAGACTGGGGCCAAAGTCCAGCTGCCCAAAGCTGAGGAAAGCCGCATTATTGACGATGACGACGCCGACGCTACAATTGATGTCATCGTCGAGGGCAATGCTCTATCCGCCGCGTCTGCTCGAGATGAGATTCTCAGGATTGCTGGCGAACGGTCGGCCAACATGCAGACAAAGGTTCGCGACATCCCGGTGGCCTTTTATCCCTTCATCGCCGGGCCCGGAAACTCCCTGGTCCAGGCACTGGAAGACAACAATGGCGTGCAGATCCGCGTGCCTCCCTACGTGCCCCTAGCCCGTGCCGCGCCGCCGACGGCGCCCGGACCTGGTCAGAGACCCGTCTTCACCGCTGCCGGAGCCGATGACGATCACATTCAGCTCGCCGGTGATCGGGCCGCAGTGCAGCGCGCTCGTGCCGAGATCGAGCGTCACGTAGCTGAGCTCCGCGAGCAGCTCGAGGTAGAGCATCTGTCCATCCAAAGAGGCCGACACCAGTTCATTGTTGGTCCTCGGGGCATCCTGGCAGAGGACTTTTTCACCGAGACGGGATGCGCCATCCTGCTGCCTTCCGAGGAGGAGGAGGACATGGTGACCGTCATCGGGCCCGCAGACCGAGTACCGGCTGCCCTCGACAAGGCCATGGATCTTGCCATGGGGATGCAAATGTCGAATATTGACGTCGCCAGGTATCATCGCAACGCTCCGGGCGGCGCCGCCGCCCACGCCGGCTGCGTCACTCGCTATCTGCGGCACCGCAGCGAAATTGATCGCATCGAACAGCTCTACAATACACACATCAACACGCCCTTCTCCCCAGAAGGTGCCTTGCCGTGGGAGCTTTATTCTCGTGATGGAAAAAACGCCATTCGGGCCCAGTCTGAAATCACTGGCATCATCAACGGTCATCCGCCGTCGCGCATGCAGTCCGTCCCCATCGATCCCTTCTTCCATCAGCATCTGCGCAACGACATCATGCCGAGGATAAAGAAGGACTTTGGCGTCCAGGTCGTCGTCCCCGAGGCCTCTGAAGCAAACGTCCCTGTGCTTTTGGTTTACGAGGGCCCGGATCCCGATGATGGGCCATACCAGGTTCCCCGCTCGAAGCCGTCGGATTCGGAGATGCGGGCTTTCCAGCAGGGCCTGGCGGACGCGCGAAAGCACATTCTTGACCTCATCGCCAAGCAGGAGTCCATTTCCAGTGCCTCTCTTGATGTGCCGCCCAAGTTCCACGAGAGGCTCCGTAGGTTCATCAAGAAAGAACAGGAAACGCGGCCTTCGGATCAGATTCCCATCAGGGTGACCAAGGTCGGCACGACCATCACGCTACGAGGCCCCAAGTCAGCGGTCGAGTCGTTGGCGAGCAAGGCCGAGGCCTTTGTGGAGCAAGAAAAGGCGGACGAAAAGGAGCGCGGCTTCACCCTGACCTTTGACTTCCCCCAAAAGTTTGCAAACCACCTCATCGGCAAGGGCGGCAGCAACATCAGGGAGCTCCGCGACCGCTTCGATGTCGAGATCCAGGTACAGGACGGCAAGGTCGAGCTCAAGGGCCCAAGAGCCAAGGCCGAAGCAGCGCGATCGCACATTCAGAGCCTGGGACGCAGCCTGGCGGATGAGACAACTCACGTGCTCAAGATTGACCCCAAGTACCACAGGGAGCTCATCGGGGCGCAAGGCAGCCAGATCAACCGGCTGCAGACCAGATACAAGGTTCTCATCTTCTTCCCGCGATCCGCCAAGAACGCAGCCGACGACCAGTCAAACGCCGATGCAACGAGCGAGACGGAGAAGCCCCGTCGGCAACAGGCGCCGGACGAGGTCTTCATACGCGGCCCCAAGAAGGGCGCTGACGAGGCCAGGGACGAGATCTTCTCGCTCCACAAATACCTCGAGGAGCATTCCGTCACCGCGACGGTAGCCATTCAGCAGAAGCAGGTCGGGTCCCTGATAGGCCAGGGCGGCGCTGCCTTGGATGAGTTGCGACAAGCCACCGGTGCCAGGATCGACGTACCGGCCGATCGCGACGCGGAGATGGCCGAGATCTTGATCAAGGGCACCGCGTCTCAGGTCGCCAAGGCACGCAAGGTGCTGGAGGAGAAGCGCGCCATCTTTGACGACACCATCGTGGAGATGATTGACGTGGACAAGAAGTTCCACAAGGCCCTCATCGGCCCCGGCGGTGAGTGACTGAAAGCCGAGGACGTATCGCTGAAGGCTTTCTGAACAACATATAGGATCCAACCTCAGGAACATGGTGTTGGCGGCGGGAGGCTCGGACGATCGACGCAGTCTCGCGCGGACCATACAGTTCCCGAAGCAGGACGTCGATGGCAACACGATTAAGGTGGAAGGCCGGACAGAGGTGGTGCACAAGATCATGGAGCGAATCCGTGAAATGGTGGCGGAGAAGCAGAGCCAGGTGACGGAGGCGATGGAGGTGCCCATCGACAACCACCGGGCCCTGATTGGGCGCGGCGGCGATATCAAGCGCCAGATGGAAACGACGTTTAGCGTATCCATTGACGTGCCTCGACAGGGTGACGGCAAGACAGCCGTCAAGGTGACGGGCCGACCGGAGAATGTGGCCAAGGCCAAGGAGCACATCGCGGGTATTGTCAAGCAGCAGCAGGGCGAGACGATGCAGGTGCCGCGCAGCCTTCACCACGCCGTGTCCAACAACGGACAGGTCTTCCGCCAACTCCGGAACAACCACCAGGTGACGGTCGATCACGCCGGCCAAAAGGTGCCGCCCAAGCCCGACCCGTCCACTCGAGCTGACAAGGCAGCGCTGCCACTCATCACGGACGATGCTGGCAGTGCTGCCGACGCTCACTCGTGGAAGGTTGTCCAGACCGCATCTGGCGAGGAGGGGGACATTGCCTGGGTTCTGAGGGGCGCACCGGAGAATGTGGTCAAGGCCAGGGAGATGATTCAGAAGGCGCTGGAGCAGGCTCGAAAGAACGACTGGACGGGCTACCTGGTGCTTCCCGACCCGAAGACGTATCGTCATGTCATCGGACCGAACGGCTCCAAGGTCAGCACGATCCGCCAGCAGAGCGGCTGCAGGATCCAGGTGCCATGGGACCAGGCCAAGGACGAGGCCATCGAGATTGTCGGCAGCCAGAGCGGGGTGGAAAAGGCCAAGGACCTGATCCTGGCGGCGGTGCGGGAGGCGCTGGAGAAGGCTAGAGAGTGAAGGTTGGTGGTGGGGGGTTAAAAGTCTTGTGAGTCTTTAAAATTTGGGGCGAAAATGTGATGAGAAAGGCATAACTTCAACACATGTTGTGATGTTTTGGATGCTCCCCCATTGCTTAAGTTGATGAGGCCATATGAAGGCCTACGGCGATGGTCGAGATGAAAGATGTAGGGTAGCTGCGGCTTGACTTGTACTTGACTGGAGGATGTCTTGAAATACCTACCTAAGGTATGCACGTGATGGTTTTTATATTTCCCCTTTTCCCGAAGCAAAATGAAACAACACTCTAGAGCGACAACGTCACCTCGTACGAACTCCACGGAGTCTGGAACGATGGAGAGAGAACGGGCGGGAAGCTCGCGGAAGGCTCAGGAGGCGTCGACGGCCGCGCCATGGGAGTCCGTGCCAGCACACGAGCAGCTCTTCGTCCTCATCACCGGCGCAAACAGGTAAGAGCCCAGTCGGCGTCAAAAGCGACGGAGACAGCGCAGCTGACTCAATGAATGGGCCCAGCGGCATCGGTCTCGGCACCGCGAAGCGGCTGACAGACGAGTTTCTGGTGACGCGGTCGCAGACGGCGCACCTGGTGCTCATAACGACGACGCGGTCCAGGGCCAAGAGCCGGCAAACGATACGCGCGCTACGGGCTCACACGGCGGATAAGCGGGCGGGAGGGCGAGTCCATGTCCTCAGCTTGACGCTTGATTTGTGCGATTTGCGACATGTACGGGCCTTTGCCGGAGCGCTCGTTGACGGCTTCGTTGCCAACCCCCCCGATGATGACGGGGAGGTGGACGAGCTCGGCTGCGTGAGGGTGCCGCGCTTGGATGCTGTCGTCTTCAATGCTGCCTATGGCGGCTGGGTGGGATGTGATTATGCCTCGGCTGTGCGGTCGTTTCTGTCCAAGGGGTTGGTCCAATCGGTTACCTGGCCGGACTTTAAGACGGCTTTGCCGACGGGCATTCTCAACGAGCGGGCAGAATACGGCTACGTGAGTGGACCCCTTGATCCATTGATGTCAGGGGCTTGCTGACGGTGACATAAATCTACGATAGCCCGACGAACCGCTTCTCGGCGAGGTCTTCACCACCTGCGTCTTCGGCCACTATATGCTCGCCCATCAGTTGCTCCCCCTCCTCAGCCGTCCCGCGTCTTCCCCCCTCGCCCCCGGTCGCCTCATCTGGTCGTCGAGCATCGAAGCCGTCAGTAGCGTCTTCACCATGGACGATATCCAGTGTCTCGCCAGGCCGGCCGCCTACGAGTCCGCCAAGCGCCTCACCGACCTGCTTTCCCTCACCGCTTCACTCCCCGCCGCCCGGCCCTACAGCTCGCGCTGGCTCACCCTTCCTTGGTCCGAAAAGACGACTGTCCCGCCGACCGTCTACCTTACCCACCCGGGCGTCGTCGCCAGCACCCTCTTCCCTGTCCCTTGGTTTCTCTTCTGGATCTATGAGCTCACTCTCGTCCTCTCCCGTTGGCTCGGCTCCCCCTGGCACACCGTCGACAGCCAATCCGGCGCAAAGGCGGCCGTATGGGTCGCCCTGCAGGACCAGTCTGCCCTCGACGGCCTGCGCGCCGAGCGCGTCAAATGGGGCAGCAGCGCCGACTGCCGGCGCCGCGTCGACGTCAAGATGACCGAGGTCGAGGGCTGGGGTTGGGAGGGCAGGCCCGAGAATGAGGCTGCTCGAGCTGCCGACGCTGCTCATGGCATCCTGCACAGGTCCAAGGGTCGCAAACACGGCGCTGCCGACACCACTGCCGAGGACATCATCCGCTTCGAGGAGGTGGGTGCCGCATGCTGGAGGGAGATGGAGGAGTTGAGGACCCGGTGGGATGACTGGCTGGACAAGGAAGAGTCTCTGGGAAGAAGGGCTTTGACGGGAGTCCGGACAAAAAAACAACAAGAAGTTGACCAAGGTCAGATCCGATACAGAAAAAGCAACTCCACGCTTTGATGCTATGCGGAGGCATCCGGCACCCCGCTGCGCCTGTCCGAGCCAATGCGTCTCAGCGCCACCTTGTCCCTGCGGCCAAAGAGACCAAGGAAGAGGGGCAGCGGGCAAGCAGCGGCGGCGATGACGCCCTGGAAGATGAGGGCCCGCTTCAGATTGCCCGGGGGGTGGGCATCCGGGCCATCGGCGAGGGCACCGCTGATGAGGATGAAGACGGCGCCGAGGAGCTGACCGCCGGCCCAGGCGATGGTCGACGTCACCTCGGGGCTCAGGGGGTAGCTGACCTCGGTGAGAAACTCGAGGGCGACCGGGAGGGAGGCGAAGCTGGCGGCACCGAGAAGGGCGACGACGATGTAGGGACCGGCGAGGCGGCGCGTCTCGGGCATCCAGATGAAGATGACGTAGCAGAGGGCGATGAGGGGCAGCAGGATCTTGAGGGCGAGGACGAAGGCCTTGGTGCGGTCTATGAGCGGCGAGCTGACGGCGGCGAAGACGAGGCCGACGAAGATGAGGATGGCGCCGCCGATGCCAGCTTCGTCGTTAGTGAAGCCATACGGCACCATGATCTGGTTGAGGAGAGAGGAGAAGGAGTTGAAGAAGCCGACGTTGACGGCGAAGGGTACGAAGACGATCCAGAGCTCCGGAGAGTGGACGATTAGATGCATCGACTCGCGGAAGCCGAGCTTGGACGTCTCGGCCGAGGCCCCGACGGGAGTTGGGGGGTGAGACGGGAGAAGGAAAGCCGGGAGGCAACAGATGGTCGACTAGGCAGATGGGAAGTCGTGTCAGCGACAGAGGGCATCTCGGCGAAGTCGTTGGGGAGAGGGAGAGGAGGCTACATACGATGATGGCGACGTAGAGCACCAGGCCCGAGACGTCGGCAGGCCTTTTGACAACCATGGGGATGACGAGCTGAGCGAGAGCGCCGCCCAGCGGATTAGCCAGACTGGCCAGAGCGGTAGCAGCGACGCGGCCACGCTCGGTGAACCAGATATCCGAGTATCTGGTCGGGGCAGCGAGGATAAAAGGCTGGGCGAAGCCGACGATGACCTGGCCGACGACGGCAACGACGATATTACCGCCATCGGAGCGGGCGGAGCCGGCATATCGGATCCAATTGCCGACGAGCATGAGAATAGCGGCGACGACAAAGGCCAGCTTGGGCCCACGGTGGAGAGCGAAGATGGTGAGTGGGGAGACGACGACGAAGGCGAGGAAGAAGGCGGTGCTGAGCCAGTTGATGGCCGTCAGGGTGGTGCGATAGTACTGGGCAGCGGCGTCGGCCACGGGGGCGTAAGTGAGCCACTGGATAGGGGGGGGAAAGGGGAGTTGAGGAGTCAGTTTACCATGGAGTATCAGGTAGAAATGGGAAGTTGGGTAGAACATACGTCCACGGAGACGATGAGGTTCATGAGCGACAGCTGTAAGAGGCCGAACCAGCGGCGCTTATAGGATCGGTACTGGACCGACTGGCTTGGAAGATGATGGGGGTGGTCGTCGGCTGCCAAGGGAGGAAGCCGGCGGTCGTCCGTGTGGACGGCAAGCTTGGACGGGTCATGACGGGGGCGGCCGGCGTTGAGGTCGGGGGTGTTGCTAGACGAGGAGGAGGAGGAGAGGTCGAGTCTCATGGTGGCAGTAGCCGACGGCCGAGAGGGATGATGAGCCCCAGCCCGGGAGAAAAAGGTGGGGGAATTTCTGGTTTCCGTTTCCGTCCCCGGGGTCCGGGGTTCTTATGAGCCCGATCTAGGTAGGTCCTATACCACCTCCCCTTTTTTTTTTATCTCTCCGACGGCAGATGCACGATGGAGAGACACGACGAGGTAAAGATGTCAAAGTGCGAGACGTTCGACACGCGATATCCTCTTTTCCCTTCCCACCCCAAGGTTAAATAAAAGCCGGGGGCACAAAAGGAAATCCGCCGCCTTCTCAGCAGACGCTTGCACCTGTTGACCTCGACTTGGCCCCTTTCCCCCCTCCCCCCCCCTCCACCCCTCCCTTATTGACAATAATACCCAAAGCGTTGGAAAAATAAATAAATATAACATTTAAATAAAAAAGTAAAGCAAAAAAGAGAAAAAAAAA
>LAZP02000453.1:0-17088 GCA_001272575.2 Ophiocordyceps unilateralis
CTCGTGTCAAGTCACTGTACCTTCTGATTCCATCCGCCTAAAGGACCTTCCTGCCTCATGGAGGCACGGTGTGCCTCGTCCCTTCTTTCCCTCGTTATGCACACTATCCTTGACTCGCTACTGCTGGTTTGGGCTTATCCGATGTGGTGGGCCGTCGGTTGACTCGTGGCTTTCGACAACCTTACCGGTTTCGGCAAATGATTCTAGATCCAAATAAGCTTATAAAACAGCTTCAGGCTTGATGAGAGAGGGAGGAAGCTCTGCGTCGAAGTGCATCTCGATAGTGATGCCTGAAGATAATACTAATGCTAAAGCTATGTGTGTGGGAAAGAGCCCTAAGGGCTAGCCTGATAAAGAGAGAGAGGGGGAGAGGCACGTGACTCTTAATAAGGCCAATAAGCAACTTAAGTTAGACTCGTGGATTTATTTATGTATGTAAAAAACACCCCCCCCCCTTACTTATCCTAATCATTATTTTGTGCTTTTACCCTACCGGTTTGCCCAACTCTTGAGGCTATCGTCACAATGTTTCCCCCGACGCTAGCTCTGCTGGTTGCTGCTATTGGCACTGCGGCCGATGGGCAGTCGATTTTCCCTCCTTCGCTGTTAAACAACGAATTGGGCATGGATTATGGGACCGACTCCCCCAATCAAGACCTGGGGCCCGAAGAAGGGGAAGACGATCAAGTGCACCGAGTCACTATTCATTTCGGGATGTCGCCTCCAAGGCGCGCTGCACTCAGCATCCAGTGTTACGCCGCAAGCCAGTTGCAACGATATTCTTCAAGAACACGTTGCTTTCTTCCATATGATTCAACTGATTCACTTCCCCATACATGCGATGGCCGAATTTCAGGCTGAGAGGTGCTTGGACCAGTTCTACTGGCTACACCGGATTGTTTTGTTGTACCGTGGCGTCATGCTTGATCCTTCCAAGTGAACCCTTTCGCACCTTGGCTTCCGTTTACCCCGGCCTGCTGAGACCCATTGGCCCCGTTCACCTCGGCCTGCTCAGACCCATTGGCTCCGTTCACCTTATCCTGCTGTCCGCTCGCCTCGGCCAACGCGGTCCTGTCCACCCCGTCGGCGCCAGATATTTGCGGCACCAGCTCGGCCGGCATACCGTCGACGGCCAATTGCACCAGGCTCGCCATGGTGTCGTTCCCGATGATCTTCAGGATGGGTATGCTGGTCTGCAGGTTCTTGAGGAACCATACGCGGATATCGGCGGACACGAGGGAATCGATGCCGATCTCGTTGCTGCGCGCGGCAAGAATCTCTTCGTCGCCAATGGTCACCTGTAGCCTCTTGCGCAACTGATCGGCCAGAGCGTCTGTGTTCCAAGTAAGTATTACTGCTAAAATCTCGGGAAATTCCGACTTACGTCCGATGACCTCGGATAGCTCCGCCTGAGATTGGCACACCCGAACGAGCTCTCGAATCGACGCAGTCGTATTTCCCACGTCTTTGCCTGTGCTCGCTGCCTTTTTCTGAATGGTGAAGTATAGGAACTTGGGATTGAAAGCCCAGTAAGGAACGTCAGAGGAGTCGATGGAAATATCCTGAAGACCAGTCGTGAGCTCCGGCCCATGCGGGGAGTCTAGGCGGCACGCGTCAATGGTCTCGCAGACCGACTGATACCAGTCTTCCTCGGAGAGGCGCATGAGGTGGAAAATCTTGACAAACAGGTCGATTCCGCGGCTAGACTCGCGTTCAATGAAGCCGGCGCCGGTGATGGCCCCAAAGTTGACGGCAGCGGCCCGGAGCCCGCGCTTCCGGCGGTGGGCCGCGAGCCCGCCCAGGAATGAGTTCCCGGCTGCGTAATTGGCCTGGCCGATGTTGCCGACAATGGAGTTGAGGGAAGAGATGAGGATGAAAAAGTCGAGGTCGTCGTCATGGAAGATGCGGTCGAGGTAGATGCTCGATTTGACCTTGGGTCTGACGACGTCCATCAGCTCTTCATACGACATGTTGCGAATCGAAGTATCACGCAACACCATGGGCCCATTGGCAACGCCAACAATGGGCGGGAGAGTTTCGCAAATCCTCTGGTGGACTGCCCTCAGGGCGGCCTCGTCGGTGGCATCGCTACAAGTGTATAGATCCGTTAGCTTGCCACCTGGCCAGTGGGTGTGGGGGTCGGGGGCTGGGTCTAACCATGCGATGACAACGACGTTGGCCTTTCTCTTTCTGTGATATTCGATCCATTCGGGAGCCACGTCTGGATTCCTGCTGGTAAGGACAATGTTTCTAGCACCCTTGCTAATCATCCAGTCACAGAGCGAAATGCCCATCCCACCAGTCATTCCTACGACCCAGTAAGTGCTGTCAGCCCCCTTGAACATGGGCTTCACATCAAGTCTGCAGACAGGAACTGAGAGCGAAGTGGCGGCTGTCCAGTCGACGATGGACAGCGGGTCCTCAGGGTGTGCTCCTTCGGAGAAACTGTCCAGGCGAAGGATTGACGCCTTCAATGGACGGGGAATCTTTCCCAGGAGATGCTCCTGTGCGTAGTTGAGGGCCACGCATAGCATATCCTTCAGGGAAACGTCGCTGCACGGGCTACTTTCGCATCCAATCGAGGAAAACACCGTCTTAGTCGTCATGGTATGGCAATAGGGGGGGAGGCTCGATGCCAGGCCGGTCTCGTTGGCGGACCTCTGGACCTCATCCTTGGACATGCCCAGGAACGCCGAGGGGTTGAAGAGAAGGAACTCATCGAGCTCAACTTGGCTCAAGTAAGGGGCAAGATTGTGCCACGAGTCGGGTACTTGGCGCTCAGAGGCGTCTGTCGAGAACACGACCGACACGCCCTTGACAGCCGCCTGCATAGCGAGGGCCCGGGCTACTAGGCTCGTGGCGTTATGTGCTAGAAGTGTCTGCCCGCGACTGAGCGGATCGAGAGCGGCCTTGGAGATCAGATGAGCCCCGGTCGTGGCGAGCAGCTCGACCCCGTCGAGGGGGCCCGATGTCTGGCAGTAGACAAGGGACTTGGACGAAACGTTGACAACCGAGGCCAGCGATGGAATAAGAGCCATGTACGAAACTCCAGCCGTTGCATCCACCCCGAGCGCTAGAAACTTGGGCCCAAAAGGAGTCGGCAGAGCGGAGATTGTTGTGTGCGTGACCTCCAGCGAAACGAAACCCTTGGGCGTCGACGACGCATATCTAGGCAGCGCCTGCATCACGTATCCCTTGGGAGTGGGCCTGATTTCTATACATGATTTGGCCGCCTCGACCTCGTGCTTGATGGACCGACGGGCCGAATTGTAGCGGTCGTTGAGCTCGCGTATGGGACGGAGTCGCGATACAAACTGGCGCTGCTTCTCATCAATGACTATTTCGGGCTCGGCGTTTCCGGTGTAATTGCTACTAGAGACGGTTGCCTTCAGGCGGAGGAGAAGCTCGGCAATAGTCTGGGGGCTGGTTCGATGGGGGTCTGCAATGTCCAGCTGCTGGATGTGCAGGTCGGGCGTCTCGTGCCTGGCCGTTCGGCCGAAGCCAACCGTCATGTTGGCAAAGGGCTCGTCCCCAAGCCGACCGCTGGTCACCCAAAGGAGCGTCTTGGGCAAGGCGTACATGGTCTTGAGTGCCTCGAAGGTCTCTGCCGTCATGTCCTCGAAGATGGGCCGGTCGAGCTCCACCAGACTGACGACTGCAGAATGGGCGTCCACCACGGAGAAGTCGACGTCGACAAGGGTCTTGAAGGCATGGACTTGTGTTGAAAAGCCCGCTCTGAAAGTGGCCTCGAGTCCTTGAGACAGGTGCGAGCTGCGAGGCGACTGACCACCAATAATGACCACCTTGTCGAGGGGGGGTGGACGGCACGCCGAGACAAGGGGCTCTCGGAGGAAATTTACTTGATCATCGATGGCCTGGGAGACGAAGTGGCAGACGCCAAAGGTTTCTCTAAAGTCCTCCGGAGGAGTTGCATCGACGCCGGAGAAGCCGGTCGACCTGAGCAGTCGATCCCACTCATGAAGAGACACCTGGGGCGACAGGTTCCGCCCTGAGTCGGCCCCGAGCCACCAACCGGGCAAGGTCCCAAAGATGAAGCCGGATCTGGCAAGGTCATGCTGCACCTCCTGGGCCTCGCCAACGACAAGAAACCCGCCTGGCTTCAGCAGCTTGCGGAGGTTGCACAGGCATCGTTCCAGATGACTTGTCGCGTGGATGACGTAAAAGGCGACGATCAAGTCGTAGGCAGCCTGGGCAAAGCCTTGAGCCAGGGGGTCCTTTTCCGCGTCGAAGAGCTGGAAGACCATGCCGTCGGCGTGCTGCGAGAAAGCCGAGGAGCCGGCTTCGAGGAAGACGGAAGAAATGTCGGTATAGGTGTACGACAGGTAGGTTTGGCCGATTTCGCGGAAAATGGCCTTGGTGGCAGCACCGGTGCCGGCACCTGGCCAAGAAGTCAGTGCGGAACGGGGCGAAGCGGACGTGACGAGCTACTCACCGGCCTCGAAGATGTTCATGGTCGGGTATCGATCAACAATCTGTTTCACCACCTGACCGACCCAGCGGGTCGACTCTTCCCACCCAAACCCGCTGGCGTAGTACCGGTCGAGGATATCGTCTTGACGGAAATGCTCAAGAATCGTCGTCTCGCCCCTGAGGACGCGCGGCATCTGCTCCCCAACGAGAAGCATGATCTGGACATCGGGGGTGTCGGAAAAGGGGCGGCTGGCTTCCAGAATGTCTTCCAGGCTGTCACGCAGCCACTCCTTGGTCGCAAACCTGTGCCGGCCGCTCTCGACGACCGTGTTCATATGCCGGGCGTACTTGAGGTACCAGCTGGTCGGGAACTCGGATCTCGAGGCGTCATCAGGGGGCACGTCCCGGTCAAACATCCTCAGGAAGAATGTTGATATTCTCTCCAGCACACGGGCCGTGTCGTGATGCCGTGCCGTCAGCGCAATGTCGCGCGCGGCTTCCACGCCGTCCGGACGGTCGCGGACCCAATCAACCTTGGAGAAGACCTTGCTGTCCTCGACGGCGGACTGCCCAAGAGGCGCGAAGCTGGCGCACTGTATCTGGACGGCCGCGTGCTGGCACTCGCCGGAGTATATGCTCGCGTCTCCTGTGATGCTTCTCTGACCCGAGTCCCGGGACACGATGATGGAGTCAATGGACAGAGGCTGGGCGGCGCCGCATAAGGCCGGGTTGATCCTGACGTGTCGAAAGGAGGCGGGAACGTAGAGCGAGTGAAGTTGTCTGTCATAGGGATGGCTGTACGCAAGTATGATGGCCTGCAGAGCGGCATCGAGCTCTGCGGGATGGAGCATCAACGAGTCGTCGGCGTCTTCGGACGGTCGCATCCGAACCTGGCAAGTCGCCTTGCCGTGCCTCCTCCGGGGAGCCAGCAAGGAGCGGAAGCGGTCGCTGAAGTTGTAGCCCAGGTGCGTGATGGATTCGTAGAACCGATCGGGCTCTACCTCTATGGCATGGGGCAGTGACAGGTGACGTGGCGGCAGCAGGGACCGCGAGGCTTCGCCAAGGACCATCTCGACACGGCCGCTGGCCACCAGTGTCAGGTCCTGTTGCGTCTCGGGCCCCAAGGCTGCCGAGCAAGTGAAGTTGGCGCGAATGCCTTGCAGCTGCGGGTCTCTGGCGATGTCTGCCATGGATACGAGCACCTCGACGCCTACCTCGTCGCCATCAAAGACGATGGCCTCGTGTATCGTGAACTCCCGGAGATCCAAGAGGCGCAATTCCCTCCCTGCTCCCTCGGCCAGCACACGAGCAGCCTCCAGAGCCGCTGCCAGGTGCGCGGCGGCCGGATAGACGGTTTGCCCCTGAACCCGATGGCCAGAAAGCCACTCCATCTCGCTCACCCGCAAGACGTTGTGCCAGCTCATGTGACGAGAAGCGCAGTCGGGCGATACGTCCCCGAGCAGCGGGTGGACACGTCGCCGCCTCAAGCGCGTGTTGCGACAGCTCCGTGACTCGTGCCAGTGCTTGACGTCGTGCCGCCACCGGTACGTGGGGAGGCCCTTGACGAGGTTATAGCTGCGCTCGGAACCTGCCGCAGCTCTTGCGTACTTGTCCAGACTGATGCGTGTCTTGTCCATGTAGCACCACAGGAACCCCAGGCAGTCCGACAAGGCCTCATCGGCCGCCACTCCCCTCGAAAGCACGCCCTGATAGGGCATCTCCTTGCCCAGCGCGGCCCGGATCGTCTCGTTCGCGGGCGACCTCAGGGCGGCATGGGCCCCGACCTCGAGCGCCAGGCTGCAGGGACAGCCGGCCAGGGCGCCTCTGAGTGCTTGGTAGAATAAGACGGGCCGGGTCATATTTTCGGCCCAGTAGACGGCTTCAAGCCCCATGTCCAGGTCAAAGGGGCGATTGTAGACGCTCGAGATGAAGACACAGCCGTCCCGCGGCTTTCGCGGAGCAAGGGCGCAGCGCCGCAGGGAGGCCACATAGGGCTCGTAGCAGGGAAGCATGTGGCCCGAGTGGTAGGCCCGATCGACTCTTAGGCGCCGGTTGAACTTGTTCTCGTCGTCCAGAACCAGCTGGAGCTCGGCCACGGCGTCCTCATCTCCCGAGATGGTCACGCTCGATGGCGAGTTGCTGGCCGCGACAACAACGCGGCCCGAGAAGAGCTCGTCCTCGCAGAGCGACGTTACGTCTTGCATGGAGCTTCCGACCGCCGCCATGGCACCTCGAATGCCGACGCCGTTGGGGCTTGATACGAGCTGAAGGTGTAAGCCCCGGTAGTAGGCGATACAGATGGCTTCGCGAGCCGTGAGGCAGCCGGCCGCGTAGGCGGCAGCAATCTCGCCTGACGAGTGCCCGACAATAGCGTCAAAGAACACGCCAGCCTGCTGCAGGAGGTGGACAAGAAGGATCTGGACTGCCGTGCACAGCGGCTGGGACAAGGCGGCCTCGTTCACCCGGCTCGACGAGTCGTTGGCCGCCATCTCGGCCCGGAGAGACCATGTAGGAGCGTCCTCGCCCGGGAGCTGGGCGAGGTGCGACTCTAAGTCCTCAATCATATTCCGTGCCAGTTCCGACTTCTCCATCAGCTCGGCCCCCATGCGAGCGTACTGTGCGCCTTGGCCTGTGAATACCCCCAGGATCTTGGGTCCCCCGCTTCCAGATGTGACGGGTAGCGCCGTGATGCCAATATTGGTGTTTTCTTGCCGAAGCTTGCTCTCCATCTTAAGCCTGAGATGGTCCAACGACGACGCCGAGAAGGCTACCCGACATGGCAAGGTAGATCGACGCTCCCGTAAGGTCCACGCAAGATCCTTGACGTCGATTCCTTTACCGCTGCTACCGAGGTAGGCTGCGTACTCGGAGAGCATGGCCCGCAGGGAGTGCTCCGAGTAAGCGGAAAACACGAACGGGGTCGAGTTCACGGCCACTTCTGAGCGAGGACTTGGCGTCTTTTCATAATGCTCGAGAATGGCGTGTGCGTTGGTCCCTCCGAAGCCAAAGCTATTAACGCTCGCCCTTCTTGTGCCTCCCTCGACGTCCGGCCACGGCATGGCGGCCTTGCGGATCTCCATATTCTTGTAGAAGGGCTCAACTCGGTCGCTGAGGCGTTCGAAGAGGAGGTTCGGCGGTATGTAGCCTTTTTGCAGGGCGAGCGACGCCTTGAGCACCGCCGCGATACCCGCGGCGCCCTCGGCGTGTCCAAGGACAGACTTGATGGACCCGACGTAAAGCGGGTGACCGCCCTGGTGGGACCCCGAAAAGGTATTGTATATTGCCCTGGCCTCTGCGGGATCTCCCACCGGCGTCCCGGTGCCGTGGGCCTCAAAGTACTGGGGACGATGATGCCGCTTGAGCATGTCGAGGCCCGCCTTGGCGTACGTGCTGCGAATCAGGCCCGCCTGGGCGGTCGAGCTAGGAACGGTGAGACCGGCCGCCGTCGCGCCATCCTGGCCCACCGACGTCTCCCTGATGATGCACTCGATGTCGTCGCCGTCGGCCATGGCATCGCTAAGCTTCTTGAGAACCACCGAGGCGACGCCATCGCCACGCGCGTAGCCGTTGGCCCCCTGGTCCCACATCCGGCTTCGGCCATCAGGGGATAACATCTGTAGTTTACTCTCCATGACGAAGTTTTCCGGGCCGAGGATTAGGTTGGAGCCGCACGCCACTGCCGTCCTGGACTCGCCGCCCCGGAGGGTCTGAACTGCCATGTGGATGGCCACAAGACTGGACGAGCATGCCGTGTCAATGGTGACAGACGGGCCGTGCCAGTCGAAAAAGTACGACAGTCGATTCGATAGAATGCTCTGCCCGACGCCAGTGGCGCAGTACGTGGGCGTGTTTTGAATGTCGCGGAGGAGCATGGTGCCGTAGTCGTTTGACATGACGCCGACATACACGGCTGTGTCGCTGCCTCTGAGGTCTGCAATGGGCATCCCGGCTGACTCTAGAGCCTCATAGGTGGTTTCGAGCAGAAACCGCTGCTGAGGATCCATGGCTCTGGCCTCGATGGGCTTGATCCCGAAGAAAGAGGCGTCAAAGAGACTCAGGTCCTCGTTCAGGAGGTACGCTTTTCTGACGTTGCTGTGGCCGTGATGGGCTCCATTGGGATGGTAGAATCCTTCGGCGCTAAAGCGGTCGTCGGAGATCTCGCGTTGGAGGTCCTTCGGGTCTAGGAGGATATCCCACAGCTTGGACGGCGAGCTGGCATCTCCGGGAAAGCGACACGCGCTTCCCACGATGGCAATTGGCTCATTCGCTTTCTGGATCATGACGAAAGACTCAATATGATCCAAGTATGTAGTCTATCGAGAAGAGTCTCGATCAAGAGATTGTTGTGCCGGTAGCCTGACGAGCTGGGTCTGGTGTAAAACAACACTTTGATATATTCTTGCAGTCTTTGCTAGCTGCTGTGAACAGGGCACCTCTGTGTCGACTTGACGCTCCAGGCCCCTTTCAACGGCGCAACTTGCGGGATGTGGAAACCGATCTCCGCATCTTAGCTCCGCGTCGTTGCATCTCAGCTCTGACAGGGGTGTTCGGGGCTCCGCCAGAGGAGACACTCCATGGAGTCCATGTAGAGCAATCGGTGATCAGTGCAGACGCCTGAGCCGCCGGCCAGACGCAGCATCAAAGCTTGGTGATGTAACTATCGGGAGCCTCGGCCGTAACAGTGCATCGGGAACCCCTAATCACTGCGAGTGGGACACCGCGAAAGCGGTTCTGAGGACATAAGATTCGATGAGCACAACGCGGAGCGCGGCAACGAGGTTGACCCGGGCATACTTGCTGAGCCATTCTGCGTCGCTCTTGATGGTCTTGAGATCAAAGCCAATAAGCTGTTCACATTGAATTCAACTCAACAGACTGGTCATCATCCTGGGAGCCTTCAGAACGACGACCGCAACATGCCCTCATCAACAAAGCAAACGGGCATCGTGCAGTCTTCGGAGGCGGCCTCCAATGGGCTTTTGCCCTTGGCCGTCTCCCAGTCGCTCCCCATCCCAGAACTGCCCTCGGCGGCCCATGTTCTCGTTCGCGTTCTCGCTGTGGCTCTGAACCCGACCGACCATAAGATGGTGGCCAACTTCCCCATCCCGGACAACATGGTTGGGTGCGACTTCTGCGGCGTGGTCGAGAGATGTCACGACTCCCTCGAGTCGGCGCCGGCGCACCCGCCCGGGACCAGAGTCTGTGGTGCCGTCTTCCCTTACTCATACAACCCGGACGCCCCTCGCAGCGGTGCCTTTGCGCAATGGGTCGTTGCCGACTCTCGGCTATTGCTGAGAGTGCCGCGAGACTGGAGCCATCTCGAGGGTGCCGCAATGGGCGGCATTGGCTGGGGCACCCTGAGCCTGGCGTTTTATGCCCCAGACGCGCTGGCCCTTCAAGGCAGACCTTCGGCGCCCATCGAGGCCGCCGAGCCCGTCCTGGTCTACGGGGCCGCCACTGCCACGGGAACTATGGCGTGTCAGCTGCTGAAGCTGTGAGTATCTTTGGTTCCCGTCGTCTTTGTATCGGCTTGACCATCGGACCAGCTCCGGCTACTCACCAGTGGCCGTCGCATCGACCAAGTCGGCGCCCCTGGCTGTCGAATATGGCGCCATCGGGTGCGCGGCCTATACTTCGCCGACGTGCGTCGACGAGATACGGTCACTTGCCGAGGGCAAGCCCATTCGTCGAGCCCTTGACTGCATCACGAGTGCTGAGTCTGCCGCCATCTGCTTTGCCGCCATTGCCCGGACAGGGGGCCGATATGCCTGCCTGGAGGGCTTGAGCGACTCCTGGCGCACCCGGCAGGCCGTCCGCACCAAAGAGGTCATGGGCTACGAGAGCCTGGGCATACGCATCGACGTAGGATCCACCCCTTACTCCCGCGAGGCGAGTCAGGAGGCGCTGGCCACTTGCGCTGCCTGGGCCCGCGAAATGCAGTCGTTATTAGACGCGGCAACCGTCAAGCCACACCCGACTAGGGAGGTGCCGAGACAGTGGCAGGGAATCATCCAGGGATTAACCACGTTGCAGAAAGGCGCCGTCCGAGGAGAAAAGCTTGTGGTACAGATTGGCGAAATGTGATTAGCAACACGTGGTCCCGAGGTTGCTGCAAGTTCAATACTAGGGGGTCTCAGCTTTCAAGTAAAGCACCCCCAATAGATGTGGTGGTATGGGCGTAGAAGTTCCAACCGTAAAGAGTCCTGATTTCCCCCTCGTCCGAATTAGGGGGGGGGGGGGGGGGAGCAGTTGATCCAATACACAACCTTGATGAATTTGATTCTCAATATATCTGACATACTTGCCAAGTTAGCTACTAAGTATAGGATAGCTTCTGAACATGCATTTGCCACACTTTGTCTACCCACTGTATGAAGTACTTCATAAACCAACGCCCGTTCTTTGATTTCGGTAAAGTCCACGCTACATTACCCCGCGACTGTCCACCTTATCACGGAAGTAACTAGCAACTAATGCAGCTCATAGCTTCATGTAGGTTGTATCACGTTGCAGAAAGACGGTCAACTACATCTCCTGTTGGATCAAATGTTGCAATCTAGCCCGTCAAGCGCTCGCCGCATGGCCTTGGAGGTTGCGAGTATTCTCTCACTCGAAAATATGTCAAAATGATGGCCTGCGATGTCAATAACCTCCTCGAACATTTTCGAGCTGTACGCGTCCCAGCCAAGGCTCTGGTCTTTCCTGTAAATATCCATGATGCCGAGATTTGGCGTCTTGTCTTTTGCTCGTAGCAGTATGGCCCTGGGTCGCTTTCCTTCCAGCTCGCCATCCCACGCCGGAAGCGTCCAGTTAGTCACCAGCTTGTGCGTTTCTGCAATGTGAATCTCGGAAGCAATCTGGCCCCTCATCCTAGCTTCCCCGGCAGGATCTGGAGCCATTGCCGAAACATAGCTATCAAGCAAGCCAGGGTAAGCGCTGTCGATCATAAGAATGCCCACCGCCCGCACACTCGCGTCATCGGCTAGCTCCTTGGCAACTTGCAGGCTGAGCAATCCCCCCAGGCTCCACCCACCGAGGAGTACGTCTTTGCTGCCGTGCGAGTTCCGGGGCGCAGGGAAGTCTTCCTGGGAAGCCATGTCTCTGATCCAACCGGCGTAAAGGCGGCCGAGCTCGGTGATCCCTCTCGAGGGGCTCCCGTTGTTCCAGAACTCCGAGTTGCGGATCCCATAAACGAAGCGGTTCATCTGCTTCAGACCATGGTAGGCCAAGGTCGTGCCGCCTCCGTCATGTATCAGGAAAACTGCTGCAGAGATGCCTGAGAAAGAGTCCGGCCGAGCCCAGTCTTCGGACTGGACCAACTCGACGTTTCCGTGGCGCATGATTGGCGTCGGCGAATGCTTCTGTCTCGTTCCGTAGTCTACTGCGAGCTTTATAGTGCAGAGTGGCATATTAATTGGATGTTTAGGAACGTGATAGCTGGCTCACAGCCGAGAATTACTGCGTGATGGGGACCAAAGGCATTGTTAGTGGTGATCTTGAAGGGATGAACGAGATGTCGACGGCAGCACGAACGACGCCATGCAACCCAATAATCCACGCGGCACTAGCGATTCCTTGCCACTAATATGGAGTCACCCCAAAGGTGGATGGAGCCAGCTCCTCGCTGCTGGCTGAAGTATACGTAGTCATATTGGCCGCGTCAAGACGGATTTCAGCCGCAACTCAGTTAGGACCTCCAAACGATGCGTTGTGCGCGCGAGATGTGCACATGCCTGCGACTTCCGACATGTCATTTGCCTTCACCGCCGTTGTGTTCTCATCCATCTTAGGGCCTGTTCCTGTACGGTTCGCTAGACTTCCACTCGGACGCATCATGATGCGCGGGTAGCCTTATCAACCGATGCGTGTACTTGGTCAGCTTGCGTCCTGATTTACAGATGTGCGCCAAGCAAGGCCATCTTTCCGGCTTTGCCACGTAACATTTTATCGTAATGCGTGATGGGAGACTCTACCTGACAACGGTCAGGTGCACCTACGCAGCACCCCATCAGTCCGCAGCACGGGCGTGCGTCTCCTTGCGGTGCGCGTGCCTTTGTCGCAACGGCGTCTACTTCAACAAACAATCTATGCACATGGACTCGCTCTGACGCCAAATTCTTCGCTGAGCCATGGCCAACTTACTCGTGCTATGCGGCACCATGGTTGCCTTCATCGGCGCCCTTGCTTTTCGGCGATACTCCCGAGCAAGGGCGAGAGCTGGCCCGAGGCTTCCCCCGGGGCCATGGAAATTGCCCATCGTCGGCAACCTCACGCATCTTCCTCCAAAGGGGACACCTCAGTTTCAGCACTGGCTGACGCATAAGGAGAAATACGGACCAATCAGCTCAGTCTCCATTATGGGCACGACACTCATCATTTTTCACGACAAAGAGGCAGCGCATGAGATCTTAGAGAAGAAATCGGGCAAGACATCGGCACGGCCATCGATGGAGTTTGCCCACAATCTATGTGGCTTCAAGGAGTTTTTGATGGGCCAGCAGTACGACGAAAGTTTCCGTCAGCGCCGCAAGATCATCCACCATCAACTAGGTTCCCAGGCTAGAGTTGCCGAGTTTAACGACATTCAGGACGTGGAAGTGAGACGATTCCTTCTGCGGTTGATGGATGAGCCTGAAAACTTGTTCAAGCACCTGAAAACGTAGGCCTCGAACAGCTCTACAGCACCTGCAGCATGGCCAAGCTAACCGAGTTTCCAGCGAGGCTGGCGCTATTATCCTCAAACTTATATACGGCTACACCATCGAGCCTCACAGGCCCGACCCCCTGATTAGGCTGATCGAGGGCACAATAGCTAATTTCATCGCGGCGGGCGTCCCCATGTCGTGGATGGTCGACTATGTTCCTGCTCTAGGCCGTCTGCCAGACTGGTTTCCCGGCACCGGGTTCAAAGAGACGGCTCGACGGTGGAAAAAGGCCAACGAGGCCGTGGCAGACATACCCTTCTCGTTCGTCAAGGAGCAGATGGCCAAGGGTGCTTACCAGCCGTCATACGTGTCTAGGATCCTCCAGGAGAGCAGTAATGACTACTCGGAGTACGCGATCAAGTGGACGGCTGCAACTCTCTATGGAGGCGGTGCCGATACTCAGGTGTCGACCCTGAGCAGCTTCATTCTGGCCATGCTCATGTTCCCAGAGGTGCAGCGCAAGGCACAACAGGAGATTGACAAGGTGATAGGGACAGATCGGCTCCCTACTTTCGATGACAGAGAGAGGCTACCATTTGTCGGAGGCGTGGTCAAGGAGGCACACCGTTGGGCCACTGTCGTGCCCATGGGGCTGCCGCACGTCTCAGAGGAGGACATCATCTACAAGGGTTATTTAATCCCTAAGGGAGCATATTTAATTCCGGCAATATGGTGGTTTTGCCACGATTCCGAAACTTATCAGGACCCAGAGCGCTTCTCTCCGGAGCGCTACCTCGAGCCGCGCAACGAGCCTGATCCCACATCCGTTACGTTTGGGTTTGGACGCAGGACGTGTCCCGGCCGGTACTTTGCAGATGCAAACATCTTCCTTACCGTGGCGCAAACCCTGGCCGCCTTTGATATCCGGAAGGCGGTCAAGGACGGCGTCGAGCTTGATGTAAAGCTGGAAGTCACGCCAGGCATAGCCAGTCACCCGAAGGAGTACCCTTACAACATCGTTCCACGAAGCGACAAACACGCAGCTCTCATCCGGACCGTCGACAAGGAACATCCTTGGGGGGCCAACGACGCCTGTTTCATCGAAGACGCGGGAGTAAAGGCTTAGATAGCTATCGGGAACACCGTCTAGTTAGCTCGATCCTCACGTGAAAAACTATCAGGTCCGCTCCTAGCATGCATGCCAATAAGTTGCAGACACTGTATCGCTTCTTTGTCTGCCCACGCCTGACCTAAAGGTGATGGTCAAATAGAAGAATTGCCTTGTAGTGGGGATGATCAGCTTGTCCATGCACGAATAAGCAGTGGTAATAAGCCCCGGGTTGATATCGAACGTACATATGTGCGGGGTACGTAATAGCTGACCTATTAGTGGCATGTCATGCATAAAGTGAGATATAACGACTGGGCGCCCATTGACCACTTCAATAAATCTGGGTTCTCCGAGCCCGCAAGGCTTCTTTAGTCTGGTGGCACCCAGCCGATAATCTCACTCTCCCGAAAGTACAAGTGCTCGAGGCTCACTTTGCTCATTTTGATATATTAAACATGCAACCGTCAAGGACGCCTATGACAGACAGACTTGTAAACAGCTGGGTGCTGTCTCGCGTCTTGTCTTCTCGGAAGTTTCAGTATGTTTGCGCCGCTGGGGGAATCCTATCCATGATATTCGCATTTGCGGCTGTGGGGGCATCAGGATTCCTTCCCCCGATCTCGCCAGCATGGGATGCCGAGCAAACCGTTCATCACTATCGCTCCCATGAAAAAGGGATTCAGGTTGGCGCTCTACTACTCATTATCGGGGGCATGTTCTATCTCGCTCTGACGGCTATAATATCGGCGCAAATTCAACGCATTCCTAACCTACCCCTTACTGTTAGCACTCTCCAGCAGATCTCTGGGACTGCTAGTGCCTGCATCGCATTCATGCTGCCTGGAGTGATGCTGGCCGTGGCATGCTATCGTCTTGACCGCCATGTCGAAATTACACAGGCCTTTAACGATCTCTTTTGGTTTCTACTCTTAATATCCTGGCCGCCTTTATTAAGCCAAGGTTGGGCATTCGCATACGCTATCATCACTGACCCCCAACCCAAGCCCCTTTTCCCTAAGTCTATGGCTATCCTAAACATCGTTGCTCCTATTATATACATGCCATCTTCAGCTATGCACTGTGTTAAGACTGGACCCCTAGCGTGGAATGGTGCTCTAACCTTCTGGGTTCCATTGTGCGCTTTTGCCGCTCAGCTTACAGCTGACTCTATTGGCCTCGCCCGGGCCGTGTCTACGGCTGTAAATGCCCTATCTTGAATCGCTAGGTTGAACGCGATGAGGCTCAAGAGCAGATGACAGAGAATAGGGTGCTTCACGGAATTGGGCGACGCGGAAGGAAGGTGGCGGGTTTTATAGGCCCATGGTCTTTGGGAGTCGCCGGACAGAATTCACGGAATAAAAACAATGTTCCCGACTCGTTTCGCAGCCTAGTGGATTTGCGAATTAATATTTGATGAATTCGCAAATTTGGGAAAGCAAGCCAATCGTCACAACGCGTCAACGATTTGTTATCTCCTGGGGTAAGTCTGTCGGACAGGTCGGGCGGTGCATACGGATCAGCACGTAATTGCAAGTCACTAGCAGTACTCTGTTAGGTGCCTTCTAGAGCGGTGAGCTGTCATTACGGCGGTTCGTCATTGGCTAATAGCGGCATCTTATCTACGCAACGACGTACAGTAACTTAACACGCGAAACGAGCACGTAGATGTATTTTCGCTTACTATTTATATGGACAGTTAACATAATTTTGCCCGTTTCTCGTGGCAGGCCACTGTAACCTTACCCAGAGCCGTGGCTCCCGCTGCATAACGCTATTCGCTTGTGTGCAGAGGCTAAAGACAAAAGGATCGTCCAATATCAAGTACTAATGCCTCTCTCTCCAGGCGCATGCATTAGCCCCACGCTCTGGGTGCATAGCGGGAGAAGCGGTTGTATTCTTGTGAGTGCGGAGCCCGTACTGACAGGGATCGTATATCGGGCTCGCGCAGTAAAACATGACAAAAATACCCGCTACCGCTAAAGCCACACCTCCCCGGTAGTTTACCTCGGTCTTCCGGAGACTAGAGACTTATTGGACGGGCACCTAAATATTAGACATGTAGCCAAGCTAGATGCGGTTGCTACTCGTATAAAGGGCGAGCCCCGGCTCATGCAAATATAGGACTCAAACACCTTGCGTGCTGAGTGTCATACGCTAAGTGCATTATTGGAATACTATCGACTCTTTAATCGTCTCGTGATGCCCTTATTCCAATCCCTTCTTCCCTCCAACGAGGGCTACCTGCCGTACTATAGTCTTATTGTAAGTTGCGTCTTGAAGTCGGTGTGGACCAGACTTAGCTTGACTCACACGCCATACAGCTCTCGGGGCTGGAGTTTATTATCTCGACGCGGGTGCTTCTGAACCTCGAAAGCTTGCGATCTTTCTATAACCTGGCATCCGGGCAACAAAACAAACCCGACCGAAAAGGTGCATCGACCCACGCGTCTAACGACCAGATTACGCCGCTAGTCGGCAGGTTGTTTAGCCACTTGACTATTACTTTAGGCAGTGTCCGGTTCTATGCAGCATATCACATTCATAACGGGCCGGTCTATGACCTCGCGTTATCGACTTATGTTGTTGGTTTAGCCTTTATGTTTATTGAGCTTTATGTTTGTAAGTCGATGAGTCTTGAGGCGAACCAAGCGGGGGCGATTCTACTTGCGTCGTGCGCTATATTGTGGATGTTTTTAGCTCGAGACTATTATATTGCATAGTTACTAGCAGTCTTCTTAATGCGTTAGCCTAGTAATAAATCCTTACCTACTATTTGCTTTAACTACGTATATTTTATAGGCAGATATAATTAGTAGTATTATATTTCTAATTTAGTAGGGCCTTAATAAAATTAAATAAGATATTAAGTTTTACTATATAAATATAAACTAGATATATCCT
>LAZP02000454.1:1283-17013 GCA_001272575.2 Ophiocordyceps unilateralis
TTAACCCCCCCCCCCCCACGGCCAGCCATGACCTCTTCGCCGCTGCCCCCCTCTCCCGACATGCCCACGGAGCAATGGGCCCAAGTGACCGAGACCAGAGGCGGCCGTTCGTCTTAATCAATCCATCTTCTGCCTCCTGCTTCTTCTCGACTGACAAAAAAGTGGTCAGCCCCCATCTACAAACGCGTGCCCGTCCCCCAGCCCGAAGCAGACCAGGTCCTCGTCCACGTCCTCTTCTCCGGCGTCTGCCACTCTGACCTCCACCTCCTGCGCAATGACTGGCCCTTGGACCAGCATCTGCCCTTCATCGGCGGCCACGAAGGCGCAGGCATCGTCGTCGCCCGTGGTGAGCTCGTCAAGAGCGTGGCCGTGGGCGCTCGGGTGGGAATCAAATGGATCAACAGCTCGTGCCTCGACTGCTCCTTTTGCCAGGCCGGTCATGAGCAGCTTTGTCCCGCCGTCCAACTTTCCGGCTACAGCGTGGGAGGCACCTTTCAGCAGTATGCACTCGCCAAGGCTTCCCATGTGGCCCGGATCCCGGACGACTGTCAGGACCTCGCCGCCGTCGCGCCCATCTTGTGCGCCGGCATCACCGTCTATCGCGGGCTCAAGGAGTCGAATGTCCGACCCGGTCAGTCCGTCGTCATCGTCGGCGCCGGAGGAGGCCTCGGCAGTCTGGCTGTGCAGTACGCGCGCGCCATGGGCTTACACGTCGTCGCCGTCGATGCCGGCCGGGAGAAGCGGGAGGCGTGTGAGCGGCTTGGCGCCGCTGCCTTCGTCGACTTTCGCGCAGAGGAGGATGTCGTCGCCGCGGTAAAGGCCGCCTCTCCCGACGGCCAAGGCCCTTCGGCCGTGCTCCTCGCCGCCGTCCACGAGGAGCCCTTCCGCCAGGCGACGCGCTACGTCCGTCCTCACGGCACTGTCGTCTGCGTCGGTCTGCCTCCCAATGCCACCTTCAACGCCCCCGTCTTTGAGACGGTCCTTCGAATGATCACCATCAGGGGCAGCTACGTCGGGAACCGCGTCGACACCGTAGAGGCCCTCGAATTCTTCCGCAGGGGCCTCATCAAGGCCCCCGTCACTGTCGTCGGCCTGACCGAGCTCCCGGACGTCTTCCAGCTGATGGAAGAGGGCAAGATTGTCGGTCGCTACGTCCTCGACACCAGCAAGTGATGTACGTCTGTCTATGTAGGTATGCGGGTGATTCAGACATGGTCCATGTCGAAATAGACTCGCATACTATTCGCGGCGCCTGTCCATCTAACGCGCTGAACAAGTGGTCCGAGGCCGTCGTTTATTGATTTTCATTCATCGTCTTGAAACTCCTCGACTGTCCGTCCGTCTTTACCATCTCTCAAACTCCTCTCCAAACGTCAGCCACAACTACGAGCCATGATTCAGTCCGCAGCCAAGGAATAGCAAGATGACTGTCCTCTCCCAGAAGCCTGGCGTGGTCGTCTTCACTCTTTCCATCACTAGGTTAAGGCCTTGTTGGCCTCACGACCCGCCAGGACCACCCAGCAGTGCAAATCTCCGCACGATGCTAGGGCCGTATTCCTGATACTGCAAAGACGTCAGCCGCTGAGACCTCGAGGCGCTGCGTCGACTCTCACCTCCGCCTTGGTGTGGCAATAAGACCGGAACTCGGGTGTCTGCCCGAGCAGGCTGCCGCCGAACCAGGGCCCGTGGCGCTGTCTCTTGTGCGTAATGACCTGCACCTCCAACCCGCCGCTGCGGGCTCCGCCACTGCGCACCTCGCTCGCGCGGATTCGAGCGTCCACCAATTGCTTGATGTCCCGCTGCAGCCGCCTCCCAAAGTCCTTGTAGAGTGTACTGCCACCAGAGAGCACGATATTCTTGTACAGCCCTCTGCGGACGTCAATGGGAGACTGCTGAATGACGCCGTCAACGACGATGGGAAGCGGCGTGAGGAAGTCGGAACTGTAGATTTCTGGGTTGAAGAAGATCTCGGGGGCGAGGAATCGTTCGTAGCCGACATCGACCGTCACCTGGCGGCCGCCCGGATGCGTCACCAGGTGCCTGGCAAAGCGCTCGCGATCACGGTCGTACTTGGCGAATTCCTTGACAATATCCGGACAGACGTAGCAGTACTCCTCCTTGATCTCCTGCGCCGTCTTTAAAGAGGAGTCGGGCTCACCGCGATCCCGCAGCAGGGACTGGACAAAGTACGTGATGTCCCGGCCCGCGATGGGAATCGACTTGATCGAAGAACCAATGACATACCCCTCGGCGACGGGTATGACGTGGGTGACGCCGTCGCCGGAATCGATGACGGTTCCCGTCAGGGACCGATCCGTGACCTTGGACGACGTCCACGAAGCGGCCAGCGCCAGGACAGCTTGGACGGCAATGTACATACCGGCGCAGTTGAAGGACTCGAAGAAGATTTCAGCCGTGTTTTCTCGGTTTTCTGGCGGGTTCAGAGGCTGCTTTCGTCAATATAGGTCGCCAGTGACAGGGAAAGGGGGGGGGGCAAACCAACCGGCTCGGTGAGGAGAAAGTAGTGGTCTTCTGGTTCTACCCTGAGGTATTTGAAGATGGAATTGGACCAGAATCGTTCCATGTAGTCCTGTTCCGAGTTAGCGGACGGCGCCCACCAGGCTCGAGACCCGACACGCACCCAGTTCTCTATTTGGCCGTGACGAATTGGGTAGTGAAGACCATATCCTACAGCGTCATCAGCTCAGGCGGTTGCGTGGTTGACTGGGCCGACCCGACGAACCTGGACCAGCAGCGGCGGCCAAGGCAGCGTCGCCGATGTAAAAGTCAAGATCTTCGGTGCCTCTTTTAGAGCTCAAATGGCTGCTGCTCGGACCGGCGCCGCCGGTAAGGAAGGACGGCTTGTTGCTGACGGCGGGCCGACCTGAGCCGGAACCGCCGCTACCGCCGGTTGGGCCCTTGACGGCGATGGCGGTCGGGAAGACGAACGAGGGCGAGTCGTTTCCGGCGAATCCTGCGATTCAAGAGCGTCAGAGGGCAGTCGGCGGAGTAAACTCAGCGGCGGCCGACGTACCCAGCTTGGAGAAACCCGTGCCGCTACGAGTTTGTGCCGCTAGGTCAGCGTTCCGCGTGCCTAGGTCGGGTGGGAGAGCCGGCTCACTTGTCCATGACAACGGCGGGCGTCTGGTTTGCCATGGCGGGCAGGCGACGGTGAAGGCTGGAGACGGTGATGGAAACGGCTTCGGGTCGGCAGGGTTTTCGAGAGATTGGCCCGATGCTTCGTCTGAGGCCAGAGGAGGGAGAAGAGGTTGAGTTATTACTTGGGTAGAGTAGAGGCTAGAGGTGAAGCAGTGGGGCGAGTTGCGATAGTTGCACGGCGGAGAGCTTACGTAGGTAGGTAGGTAATTATGCACCTACTGGGAGTATAATTATGGGTACTGCAGCTATCGGGGTGATATGTACCACACATTGCCCTCCCGAGTCCGACGTCATGTCGCGAACCCGTTTCTCCGTTTCTCCACGATGGAGCACTTTCGGCGGCACAGCTTGAAGCGCATGGAGGTCTGGACAAGCATCACTTTGATCCTCTCTTTCGTATTGTCGAAACTGTGTGTTTTTGTCGACGAGCAATATATATAGTATGTTGACAACAGTTGGCCAGCCTGACTAAGCTTTGACGTACAGGGTAGGTCCGTATGTATTGCCCAGGATGGTGAGAGATGAGAGACGGCATCCCGTAAGCCTTGCTCCTTCTCACGTCGTTGGGCAATATCTGTACCGTCCATCTCGTTTCCGCTGCATTCTCAACCCAGCAGCTCCGACGCAACAGCGCCGATTCCTTCTGCCTCGCCATTCTCTCGCCCGTCCCTCCCTACCTACCTACCACCATCCGAATGTGGTAGAGCAGTGGCAGTGGGATTCAGGTGCTTGCGCCGCGGCCGGGTGCCTCTCTCCTCTCTCGGCTCGCAACTGCTCTCGCCTCGGCCGGCTTGCGCCCATCGCCTGAGGCCTTCTGATCTCATGGTTACGAAAGCCGGCGCGTCTCTTTCTCCCGTCGCCGGGACGTGACCGTCCCATCTCGGCCCCCCCCTTGGACACGCACCACCTCATCCATCCCTATGCTCGCACCCGACGACCATCACATGCCAGTATTTCTTATTCATGGAACCCATCTCATGAAGCCCGGCCGAGGATGAGCCCTTGCAGTCACGATGCCGCAACTGATCCCATGATGGCTCGGAACCAGTGCGGCACTGACGGTGTCCTCGACCGCGTGCTTCGCCTCAACCAAAGGCAGATATCGGTGCCCGCTATCTTTATTCATGCCGGCGCCGGCTTCCACAGCCGCCAGAACGAGACGGTTCATCTCAAAGCCTGCGTCTCGTCCGCATCCCCGTGCCCCTCCCTCCTTTGCCGCGCTGACTCGACGTCGTCCAACAGGGCGGCCGAGATGGGCATGCGCTTCCTCAAAGCCGGCGCCACCTCGACTGAGGCCGTCGAAGCCGCCCTCCGCGTCCTCGAGGACAAGGAGATAACCAATGCCGGCTACGGCTCCAACCTGTCCATGGACGGCACTGTCGAGTGCGACGCGACCATCGTTAACCACCTGGGCCGCAGTGGAGCGTGCGGAGCCGTTCCCAGTCTGTTTTCTCTTCTCGGCCATCACGCCTGATGCCATGGCTGACCGTGACGGCCGACAGATATTCGAAATCCCATCTCTCTCGCCAAGCTCATTCTTGATACCAGCAACTTGCCCCTGAGTCTTCGCCGTGTTCCCCCCAACGCCCTGGTAGGAGAAGGCGCCAGGGCCTTTGCCGAGGAACACGGAATGACCACATTTGCCAACGAATATCTCGTGTCGACCAACTCGCGTGACCGTTTCTATCGCTGGCAAGAAGATCTGCTGCGGGCCGAAGGGGGGTCCAAGGACGCCGCCGGTCTCGGTCCTCATCTGACTCCCTCCAAAGCCGCGACCTGCATTCCGTGCCAGTACGATACGGCTCCTACGGTTGATCCCCTCAAGAATTTTCCTCGGGAGCACGCCGCCGCCATCCTTGCCGGCACGTGGAACGAAGGCCAGACGGACTCTCCCTATACCGGCACACCGGTTCTTGAATCGACCAACATGCCGGAACCAGCCATGTTCCCGACCCATCCCCCAGCGACGGCCATGACCTTTGCCGCCGCCGCCCGCTCGTCGCTGCAGATGCCCTCATCGCAGCGAGCCCTGGCTCCCATGGCGGGTGCTGGGAAGGATGGCAACCTTGTGTCTGCCAAATCCAGAGTCATCAAGCCGCTTGCGAATGACATGTTCGCTCAGGAAATCAGACTGAACAAGAAGGCGTCCAACGCAGACGAGTACTACCCGAGCTCTACCTTTACGTCGAGCTACCCTGAGGCCGGCGAGGCCACGCGGTTCGGCACGCATGCCGAAGCCCATGCTTCGCGCCGCCCTAAGCGCCCGGCCGACACGGCGACGCCAGACGGTGCTCTGCGTGGCCCTAGTCCCAAACGTGTCCCGTACTGGACCGCCGACAAAGACGACGTGGTGACGGACACGATCGGCGCCATCGCCATTGACGGACGCGGTCAGATTGCTGCAGGCTCCTCGTCGGGGGGCATCGGCATGAAGCACCGGGGAAGACTGGGCCCGGCCGCCATCGTCGGCGTCGGCACCGCCGTCGTGCCGTGCGCCGACGAGGACGAGGAAGGAGTGACGGTGGCGGCCGTCACGAGCGGCACGGGGGAGCACATGGCGACGACGATGGCTTCGCAAAAGTGCGCTGAGCGCATCTACCAGGGGACCCGTCGCGGGCCCCGTGGCTTCGACATGGCAGACGACGACGAGGATGCCATCATGGAGTCTTTCATCGCAAACGACTTCATGGACCACCCGGGGGTCAAGCATTGCCACGCGTCGGGCGCCATCGGCGTCATGGTGGTCAAGAAGCACCGCACGGGATACTACCTCTACTTTGCGCACAACACCGACTCGTTCGCCCTCGCTTCCATGGGCGGTCTGGACAAGAAGCCTCACTGCACCATGTCTCGACTTCCCGAGGGCTCTGAGATTGCCAAAGGCGGCCGCAAGATTCGCATCGCCTGAGCGACGGTCTTGCTCTTTTACGACGGACGAAAGGGGGCATCGGGGAATACGGCTCGGGAGGAGTCGGGGAAGAATATTTAGGGGTACTGCTTTCCCTTCTGTCACCCTGTAACGGTTCTATCCTCGGCGCATAAACTCCTACCTACGCTGCATGCCTCTCTCACAGTGAGTGTCGACGCCCAGTTTTATGTGACTGTGCGTAGCAGTACAACTCCCCTCCGAAAAGTCTACCTGAGGATAGATGCGACGACGGGTTATATCCACGGGTCTCGAAAGTATTTACTCCTAAACCTGTGAAATGTATACCGCTTTGCTCTAACCCTTTGTTCAACCGGTCATTGAGCGTGTTTCAGTCGGGTCAACGTCAGACGAGGACAGGCTGCAGAGGTAACGAACGGTATCACGGGCGAGGCGTCCCCGTCGCGCTGCCCGTCTCCTCGCGGCCGCTGCCATTGGCCGCCATCTTCTTCCTCTTCTTCTTCCTGGGCACGACGGCGGGCTTGGCGCCATACTTGCCCAGCTCGAGCTTGGTACCGCAAGTGAGGCACTCCGCCTCGGGCGGGGGCTCGCAGAAGATGCTGAGGCAGATGGAGCAGACGAATCCCGTGTCGACGACCTTGCCGTGACAGAAGCAGGCAGCGCGGAAGTCGACCTTGTCGTGGGTCGGGGTGATGAGCAGCTTGCGGGCCTCGGTATCGGCAATGAGGCCGAACATGAGGTAGGTCAGCAGACCCTGCGGGTTGGAGGCGGCCAGGAAGGAGCCGTTTGTATTGAAGCAGGCTTGTTGCAGGAAGGTGGCGTCGCCGGTCAGGGAGAGGGTGTCGATGGCGACTTGAGCGTGGGCGGCCGCAAAGACGGCGTTCATGGTGGGAATGTACTGCGACGGCTCCGAGTCGGAGACGGAGATGACGAGGATGCGGCCTTTGATGGGGGAAGGCGCACGGGCAGAGGTCTTGGCGCGGTCGGCGAAGCTGCCTGTCGTCGAGGAACCCAGGGCCTGGGCGACCTTGTTGATGTAGCAAAGAGCGAGGGTCAGGGCGCCAGACAAGCGGGTCGTCAGCTCGTCGAGGTCCTCGGCCGTCGTCTCGCCCATGAGGGTTTCGAGAGACGCGATCACGGTCGACTCGATGTGGGCGAACTGAGGATACTTGTTGGCCGAGGCGGAAAACGGCTGGGGATCGCTCATGGGCACATCACCCGAGCCGTCGACCGGTCGAGGAGGCGAGGGATAAAGCCAGACGGCGCGCTTGACATGGGCTGCCACGACGGCCACCTGATTGGCACTGCTAAAGGCCAGGTGAGCGTTGATGAAGACGAGGATGTTGGCCACGGCTTTGGCTAGCGGCAGCCGGTCTTCGAGCGCCGCCCAGGCGCGTGGGTTGGTGTCGAGGACGACGGCGAGGAGCGAGGGCGTCTCTTCGGCCGTCACCACCTCGTAGTGGTCCGAGACGTCGACGGCGTCCATGGCGGCGGCGGCAGGCAATCGGAAGCCTCAGCGAGGAGGCTCATTCAAGATGGCCACCTACTCGCCTGCGTACCTACCTACCTACCTACCTACCTAGGTAGGTGTGTGGCAACTTGTTGATAAGACCTTGACGGACAAGCAAGCAAGCTTCCCTGACGGACGTGATCCAACAAGGTGGGGGGAGTGGTCGGGGGAGTGGTCGCGCGCACGTGACTGCACAGTGCCGCAGGAACCTTGTTCAACTTTCTTGTCACAGACTTTCGTCACGGGTTGGTTGCTCTGCTAAACAAAAGAAAAGACGACGCATATAAGATGGCCGGCCCATTGCGCTCCATTGTGCTGAATCACCGTCCTTCACAACTACGATTACCTGACTAACCTACCCAGACGCAGTAGGTGTGAACAGATACGATACCAGCGGCAATTCGACCATGATTCCTTAACAGCGCCTCCACTGAAGAGCGCACTTGACCGTAAGCTTGCCGCTTACCTCGTCGACCTAGATAGATTTGTCTTAGTATACGCTCATTCTTGGGGCAAGGCGGGCATGGGCATGACTTACAGCGATCAAGGCCCGTTGGTTAGTATCCTCGAGTTCGCAGGCCGTGTTGAGGTTCAGAATGGACGAGCTCCTTCCGCATGAAGACCAGCTGGAGAGTCCAGGGCTGGACCTCAGGTCAAATGTACCGTGGAGTTTGCCGAAGAAAGTAACGGTATAGTCGATGCGACTATCGCCGTTTCCGGCGAACGAAAAGGTGTTGACACACTGCCCCCCAACGTTATGGGGGATCGACGCGAAGCCAGACATGTCGGTTCCCATGAGGCGGAACCTAGGTCGGGATTATGAGCATTTTATGACTTGAGCAGCAAAAAAAAAATAAAAAATAGTACGACTGACTGGTAGCCGGGATCATAATCCATGTTGAGACTGAGCTTGCAGTTCTTGCGCAGTTCGGAAGCATATACATCTGGGCCGGACTGGATCTGGTATCTCGAGAAGCTGGCTTCAAAGATGGTCCCGGTGGAATCAACCTGCACGTGTGCAGAACCCTCAGGGCAACCTGATCCGATGAGGCTGATACTATGAATCATGAACCTTCGAGGCCTGAAATCATTAAACTGAGGAACGGCGGCAACCAAGCCAAGGAAGATGCTGAGAATTGGGAAAAGCATGTTTGTTGATGGAAGCGTGTTAAGCTCTTGCTAACTGTAGTGAATGTTGCTGAAGTGTGTCTTGTTCATCAGAGCGGCGCGACAGACGACTTATATATTCTATACCGGAGTCAAATTGACCGGCTGATGCGCCTTGGTCGAGAAAGTCGACGTATTTCCTGCGCCTTAGGTCTCGTATAGATCGGATGGCGCCTACGTAGTTGTCGTTGCAACGGGCCAGCTCAGTTTTTGCACAAGACTCATCGAAGCCTCTGCCGTGGCAAAGGGATTGACCACAGATTCCTCCGGTTCTCCTGTCTTTATCTCCGAAACCTTTCCTCGTTGTACTTGATTGAGATGCTAACCCACGGACGACAGATTTCGATAAGTCGCCAGCCCCACCTACTTGCCACTCGTCGTCAACGCTCATCACGATCATCCCTTACCTTGGCGGTTTGCTTTACGAATGTTGCTTCGGCCATTTTCCCTTCTCTCAGGACACATTTCTTCTTTCGTTTTTTTTTTTTTTGTCTTCTGTCGGGCTGCTACGCGACGCCGTCTAGATAAGGTCTGTTTACCGACACGACACGGGATGCAGCTTGCCAAAGTCTGTTTATACGGATAAAATTCTCTTTTCTACGGGCCCGATTATCATCGTTTCTGCTGCTCATCGAGGCTGTTCGTGTAGTGACGGTAAGGCACAACCAGCAGCTGCTTGGGTCTTTTCCAACTTGATGTACTTCTCGGCCAGAGCAACGGTGACGGCAACGAAAAGGGGGGGGCTCGAGAAGGGTAGCAGATCTAGATTCTGAGGAATCCTCGCTCTTCAATGTAGTGACATGGACGCTCAGAGAGTTGTCCTCGGTCGAAGCATAAAGCCGAGTGCACCGCGAAGAAAGTCAATCAAAATAGATGGAACCACCTAAAGGGGGGAACTTGGCGCTGGGCATTGTGACGCTTCAAGCTGGATCGGTCGATGGCGTCGAGTGTTTCGCGCTGCCCATACGCGTACCGAGTATAGACTGAGGATCCTATAAGGAAGCTGAAAAAAGCAGGTTCTGTAGGATTGCTCATTGGGCTATCATCATTACACCGTTGCTGCACCATCACATCCTTATACTCGGTGACGTGTTTTCTCGCCGACATGAAAGCTATTGCAATCATGCTCACGATTCTCGGAGTGGCCACAGCCAGGCCTACGGACACTTCGCGGATTCCAAATACATACGGCAGGAAATACACGGCAGACGGTATCCCCTTGAGGAAGTTTGGCGGCCCGGGCATTGGCCTTAACCCTGTTCCGCCGACGTTGACTCGAGCGATGGGCGAGATTTCCCCAATGCTCGTCAGGGCGGCGCCGAGGCTTGTGCCGATATCGTTCAGGACCATACCCCCAGGTCAATTTCCCCCTGTCTCGAACAAAGCGCTTGTCGAGGCGGCGGTCGGCGCGGCAGCTGTGGGAGGGGCTACGGTGGCGGCACTGGGCGTCGCCGGTTCGTTGGGCACGGCCAAGGCAATTGCGGGAACGACAATGGTCGGGGCAGCAGGAGCCGGCCCGCCGGCGAGGTCTTCGCCGAGGGAGACCGGGGAAACGACTGAGAGAGGGCCGAAGGAAACTGCGTTGGAATTGATGAAAGGCATGTACTATTCGGGCCTCGTGCCAAAGCCGGCGGTTATTGCGTCGACGCTTGCCGCAGGTTATGAGCCTGAAAAGCTGAGTCGGATTCCGGCAGAGACGACGGGAGAAACAGAAACAGTAACGACGTCGGAGCGGCCGAAGCCGGAGGCGACAACCAGACCAGAGAGGGAGGAGAATGCGGGCGACGCCGAGGTGCTAGCGCTGGCCGAGTTAAAGGATTTGTATGCCAAGGCCGGCTTTCTTCCCGACACCTATCCTTGTCATGATGACCTCAAGTGTCTACACGACAAGACTCCCACCTACTGGCTTCACGAGATAAAGGCTTGCCAAGCCAAGACAGATCATTATTGGGCAGGGGCACACTGTTTACGGTTGATGCCAAATGGGAGCTTTTCGATAGTGAGAAGAGAGACTGACTCCTTGACGGGGCGAGATGGCGATTGAGAGCACGAATAAAAAAAAAAAAACCGGAGAAAAATGTAACTATAAACGTCGAATATCCGAGGGCTGCTGAAGCTAGCTCCTGGGTCGCAGTGGCAGGACTTTCCTTGCCATCGACAGACCCAAAAAGCCTTTCGTCTCACTTGGATCAGGGCCAGCAGGTCGAAAGCCCACCCAGAGGAAACACAACCGACTATCCAAAGTTGTCCCCGTAGTAAGATGCCAAACGGCAACGCATACCACCAACTCTCACTTGTCCACGTTTTTTTTTTTGTGTGCTGTAGCACGTGACTGCCTTGACAAGGTCAGGGTCGCCACCTACCCTACAACGTACATAGGTAGCTGTCTTGGCGTCCAAGGACGTGTCACCTGATTCCATGATTCCACCTTCCAGTGCTTCAACGCACAGTCGTACTGTATCCAGCTTGATCGCGTCCTCTCCTCACTGTCTCCTTCTCGACTTTCTCATCCTGGTTATTCTCCTCATCGCTCTCCTCTTCCTTTTTCTCACGACAACTCACAGTATAACCTACCTACCTGATATCTGCCTTGCCTCTGATAGCCCTGTCAGCTGCGCGCCACATTCTCCGCTGCATGCGTGAGACAGTGTGTCTCCGCGCTTCTCTCTCACCCGCGGAAACAGAACAGCTTCCTTGCTTCTCTCCGCGACATGGCGACCAATGACGAGGCGGAAGCCTCTCTCGAGGACCAAACGCTACTGGTCTTCGCCCGCCTAATGGAAGGCGGCAAGGAAGACGAGGAGACGTGTAGGGACCTCGACCGGCTGACCAAGCTGCTCAATGAGGACGTCGAAGCCCAGCTCAAGCTCAAGGATGCCCATCAGAGCATCTGCCGCGTCATCGACGGCGACTGCCTCGACACTGTATTGTGCTATCTCGACATGAGACAGCCGCACATTGTCCGTGGCCACGCTACGTTGACTACGTCGGCCTACCTCAAGGCCGCCGGCGACGACGGCTCCAACAAGCTCTCCGCCTTCTTCTTTGACCGCGTCAGACGGGGCACCTACGATGATTACATAGTCGCCTTTTGCGTCGCCTCCGCCATCTTCCCCATCGTCCCCGATCTTACCGCCGAGATATTCCTCAGCGAGGGCTTCCTCGGTTCTCTGGGACCCCTTATGAGGCGGGAGTGGAAGAGTCGCAAGGTCGAGACGGCCTGTCTCGAGATGCTCAACGCTGCCTGCATGCACTCGGCCTGCCGCGAGGCCGTTCAAAAGTATTGTGTCGAGTGGCTGGAGGAAGTGGTGGATCAGGATCCCACCGGAACCTCCGGCAAATCCGATGCCGAGCCCAAGGTCCAAGGCGAGGGCGGCTCCATCTCCGTGAGACGGCATTCGGAACAGGTCCAACACCTGGCAGCCGTCATCTTGGCTAAGCTGAGCGTACGTAGTTCCTCACACGCAAGCAAGGGTGGTCCTAGTTAACCGCCGACTGAGGCTGAAGGCTGTCCCTTCCAAGCCGTCGAGTGATGGCACCAGGCCCAGGATCGAGCCAGCCCTCACTAGCATCGAGGACCTATCCGGCCTCTTCACCAAGATCCTGCTTCGGGACGAAGATCAGGACATTCAGAACTCGGTCGAGGGTCTCGCCTACGGCTCCCTGCGACCCAAGGTCAAAGAGAGCATCGCAGGCAACTCGCCGCTGCTCAAGAAGCTTGTCCAGACGCTGGCGGAAGCCCAACCCCGATCGCCAACCACGTATGGCGCCCTCAGCATCTTTGTCAACCTGACGAGATATCGGCCTGCCCTCTCCGAGGAGCAGAAGAAGATGAGCCAGCTCAAGGCGTACGCCGACGCCTCGGGCCAGTTGGCCGAGCCAGGCTTGCACGACGATGACGAACACGTAGTCCGGAGATGTCAGGCCGTCTTCGACGCCGGACTCGTCCCCGTCCTGGTCACTCACAGCAAGCACGGATCTGCGGCGTCGATGAGCCTCATCATCTCCATCATGCACGCCTTGGCCACGGCCAAGAACCTCCGAGGAGCCCTGTCCCAACAAGGAGCAGTGACGCTACTGCTCGCTGCCTGGGCGGCAGTCCCGGACACGGAGGTGGCGGTCCGTCGCACGGCAGCACAGGCCCTGGCGCGCATCTTGATTAGCACGAACCCGGCCCTCGTCTTCGGGGGCAACCGCTCTATCCCCGTCACGGCCGCGATACGTCCGCTCGTGTCCATCGTGCCCCCGGACCCGGCGGCGGAGACGAGGGACCTGCTTCCCACCTTCGAGGCCCTCATGGCGCTGACCAACTTGGCGTCGCTCGACGACGACGACACACGGCCTACGATTGTGCGAACAGCCTGGTCGCACGTCGAAGAGCAGCTGCTTTCCTCCAACTCGCTCGTCTCCAAGGCGGCCGTCGAGCTGGTGTGTAACCTCGTGCAGGCTCCCGAGGGCGTCATCCTATATGCCGACGGCAGCCCGCAGGCGGCCACCCGGCTCCACATTCTCCTAGCCTTGGCCGACGCCGAGGACCCGGGCACGCGGAGCGCGTCGGGCGGGGCTCTTGCAGGGCTGACCGAGTACGAGACGGTGGTGCGCGGCATCGTGCAGCGAGAGCGCGGCGTCCAGGTGGTGCTCGGCCTCTGCCGCGACGCAGACGAGGGCATCCGGCACCGCGGCGTCGTCACCGTCTACAACATGGTCACAGCCGAGGGGGGCGCAGGCAAGCTCGCGCGGCAGACGATTAGGGACGAGGACGGCGTCGAGGCGCTCAAGGAGTGTCTGAGGCGGAGCCGGCGGCCCGAGGTGGTACACATCTCGGTGGAGGCGCTCAAGACTGTCTTGGAAGGGGATGAGTCGACGCAGTCGGCGGCGGACGTGCTGGAGGGTCCTCGGGTTGAAGAGCTCTGAGACGCAGCTGGACAGCTGGATATGAATGACATGTATTCTCTATGCTTCAAGGGCTTGGGTTTGCACGTGGCGGCGTGCGTGTTCACGTGGGCTTTGTTGGCTGGTCGTGACCGTTGATGTCGTTGGTGCCCTTGCCATTGACGTCGTCGTCTTCACCGCCGTCGTATCTGTCGAGAATGGCCACGCCCTCGACGTGACCCGTCTGAGGAAAAAAATCGAAGCCGACGAGGCTCCGCAAGCGGTACGTAGCGCCACCGGCGTCACCCCTGACGAGGACGCCGACGTCACGCGCCTGGGTATGGACATTGCAGCTGACGTAGAGGACGCGGCGCGGGGCGAAGCGAGCGAGCTGAGCGAGAAAGTCGCGGTCGCAGCCTTTGCGCGGTGGGTCGAGGACGACGACGGTCTGGTCAGGCGGGTAGTCGACCTCGCGGAAGAGATGGCCTGCATCAGCGGCGATGAAGCGGTAGCGGTCGTCGGCAAGGCCATTGAGAGCGGCGTTGCGGCGGGCGGAGGCGATGGAGTCGGCGGAGACGTCGATGCCGGTAGAGTGGTTGAAGAGGGAGGCCAGGGAGACGGTAAAGAGGCCGGAGCCGGAATAGGCGTCTATGAGGTAAAATTGCGGGGGAGAGGAGGAGGAGGAGGGTAGGATGCTGTCGCGGACGTAGGAGGTGAAGACGGGGAGTATGGCGTTGTTGTTTTGGAAAAAGGAGCCGGCGGGGTTGGTGAAGATGTGATCGCCGACATATTCGGTTGTGGTGGTCTTGGAGTCTGTCTCGCACGTCTTGACATCGACGAAGCCGTCGCCATCGACGCGGACGGCGTTTGGGCCCAAGTCGGTCGGGGGAGCATCGGAAGCACCGTCGGCGTAGCGTCGGGTGCTCTCGCGGAGGAGGATGGTTGCGCCGCGGCGATAGTCGGCGAAGTCGCGGCGCATGCGCTCACGTTCGCGGGTCAAGCCACGGCGGATCACGTCGGTGGCTATAGGGCAGTCCTCGATGTCCATGACGGAGCGGCGGCCCTTGCGCATGAATCCGATATCCGGACAGGCCTCAAAAGGAGGCCTCGGCTGGTCCCGGCGTTTGGGCGTGAGACGGGACGCGGAAGAAGGAGGCCCGTCAAAGTGCGGCGTCAGCTTGGTGCGATACCCGTACTGCAGGGGAGAGGCGACGGTATCGGCGATGGGGGGCACGAGGTCAGCTGGCAAATTTGCGAAGTTGCGATATGCCTTGACGAGGATACGGCGCTTGAGGCGCAGCTGCTCGGTGTAATCGAGCATCTGGAACTGACAGCCGCCGCAGTGAGCGAAGTAGCGGCAGCGGATCCGAGAGTCGTCGCGGAGAGGCGAGGGTGTGACCACGGCGACGAGGTCGGCGACGGAGTGATGATGGTGTGGGCAATGGCGGACGACGCGGATGGTGGCCTTGTCGCCGGGGACGGTAAACGGCACCACATAGACGTGGCTCGGCTGGTCGGGTTGCAGACCGAGGCCGTCTCCCGTGGAGGAGACGTCGACGATGTCGACTTGGATCTCGGAGAAGCGCTCGGGCAGGACGGGGGCGGTGGTGGCGTCGTCATTGTGCGGCGAAGTCGAAAGCGACGACGACGATAGCAGCGCCTGAATGTCGCAGAGTAGCACCTCGTCCGTCGACCCCTCGCCCATGTTCCGCTCACGCTTGGTGCGCTTCGGCTGTCTGTGGGGGCGCGGGCCGGCTGGGGATGCGGTGCCGTCGGGCCGGCGCTTGCTGGGGAGCGCGGCGGCGGCGGCGGCGTCGACGGAGGAGGAGGCCATGACGGCGGCGGCCGAGCAGTATGAGCGGCGGTAGCAGAGAACGAACAGGGCCGGCGACAGGATCAACGTCCGGGGTGGAAGCAGCATGCGAGCTGGGATGAGGCCGCGTTTAGGCCGCACGCCTGAGCGAAGAAGGGAAGAGGGAGGGGGAAAAAAAAAAAAAGTGAAGCTTCGTGAGTTGCCTGAACGGGCTCTGGTGGCTTGGTAAGCGGCGTCGTGATTGGCTACAGCTGTTAAAGTCAACTCTCCCCACAATTGGGCTGACACCCCTGCTGATCAGCGCCCCCCCCCCCCCCCCCAC
>LAZP02000455.1:0-11284 GCA_001272575.2 Ophiocordyceps unilateralis
AGGGAAACAACAACAACAACAAAAAAAAAAAGAACAAGAATCTGGAATGGTGACCCCTCGTCACAAGCCTTTTTTGTTTCCCCCGCCATACTATGCGCTCGCTAGTGGCATCCCACTGTCTCGTCGTCCGGTGTAACGTCCCTGCAACCTTCATCCCCCCCTCCTCCTCCCCCACACCAACCTTCGGGGGAAGAGAAAGGGGGGGGGGGGGGGAAGAGTCGAAGTAGAAGGAGCTTTGGTGGCTAACAGAAGAAAGATAAAAACGTTAAAAATTAAAAAAGAATGAAGAAAAAAAAATCCCTCTCTTTCCTCGGCTGGGTTACGGCGTAAATAAAGAATGGAAAGTGTCTTTGCCTGACTCGTGGCGTCACACGACTGCCAGGCACCGCACCAGGTAGAAGAAGAAGGGGGATAGCGTGTGCGTGTGTCTGTGTCTGTGTCTGTGTTAGTGTCCGTCTGTCTCTGCAATAGGATGTTGTGTATGAGTTGACAGAGACAGAACCAGAAAGACAGACAGACAAGAGAGAGAGAGAGAAGGAAGAGAGACACACAGAGAGAGAGAGAGTGAGAGAGATAAACGTCCGGCACAGACGCTTTTCCTCGTCAGTCTCGAATCGAATTCATCGTCCCGTCCTTGCGTCAGTCCGCCCGCAATGGCTGGCCCGGATGCCGCCTTTGCGGCCAAGCTGGCGCACCGCACCCGACACAACGAGGTGCTGATGTTGTATTTCCTGGCCGCCATGCTCGGTCTCGTCGTCGTCTTCTCTGCTGCTCATCTGCTACGTCGTTCGCGAGACGGGGAGGCTGCTTCCTCGTCTCCCCTTGTCCGCCTTTCACGGTGAGTCTCCGGGGGGGGGGGAAGATGATGGCAAGTCGAGACCCGTATGCTAATCCTTTTTTCTTTCTTTCTTTCTTTCTCCTCAGATGCTTTCGCCGTTTCGCTCTTCGCAGCTGTCGTGGTGTGCCGACCTTGGGTCACGCCCTGCTGGTAGGGCTCTACGTCATGGCAAACTGTCTCGTCTTCTTCGTCCACCTCGATGGTGGTGGCGATATGCCGAGGCTATCCAACGTCGGCTCCCGCACGGCCTGGTCAGTTCTCTTTTCTCTTTCCCCAATCTCTTCCCGCTCTTGGAACTTAGGCAAAGGCTCAGGCTCTCCCTTGGCAACCTCGTCGTCGTCGTCGTCCTCGGCCTCAAGGTGACGCCCCTGGCCCTGCTGACGGGCCGGTCGTACGACCGTCTCAACGTGCTACACCGCGTGGCCGGCGCAACCACCGTGTCCTTGGTCATCCTTCATGCCAGCTGCTATACCGCCTACTTCGTCGGTACGGGCCGTGGCCAACGCTTGCTCCGTTCATCTGATATCTGCGGCATGGTGGCCGGTCTCTCCATGCTTGGTCTCGCCGCCGCCGGCTTCTTCCTTCGTCGTCGTTTCTATGAGGTCTTCTACTATCTTCACATCTCCCTTTGGCTGCTGGCCCTCGTCATGACGGCTCTCCATCAGCCTGACTTGGACCGTCACGCCGTCGTCGTCCTCGTCGCCGTCGTCGGCGGTGTCTGGGCCCTTGATCGTCTGCTTCGTCTCGTCCGCTTCGCCATCGGTGCCGTCGGAAACTCGGCCCGTCTGACGACGTTGCCGGATCAGAGCACCCGCGTCATCTTGGCCAAGCCGCCGCTCGGCGCCTCTTCCGGCATGCACTGCTTCCTGTGGCTTCCCGGCATGAGGCCTGGCCAGTCACACCCCTTCACCATAGCCGGCCTCAACCCCCCGGAGCTGATCGTCGCCCCCGCCGGCGGCTTCGCTCGCGTCCTGCACGGTTATGCCGACGCCAACGCCGGCAACTCCGTCTTGGCCGCCGTCGAGGGCCCTTACGGCGCCGGCCCGTCTCCGGCCGCTTACTCGTCCGTCGTCTTCATCGCCGGAGGCAGCGGCATCACCTTCACCCTCGGCAGCGCTCTCGATATGCTTCGCACCGACCAGAACCAGCGGGTGCTCTTCGTCTGGATCGTCAAAACGACGGCCAGCTTCGACAGCCTCCGCCACCGTCTCGCCACGCTCCGCGATGACCCGCGCGTCACCCTCCGGCTCTTCGTGACCCGGCCGCCTCCGACGCCGGCCACGCCAGCAACGCCCGCCTCGATCCATGAGCCCGTCGAGCTCCTGACGCTGTCCCTGCCCACGACGCACAGCTCGGCCGATTCGGACCAAGATTTGGATCCGGAGAAGGCCTGGTCTGGCCCGACGCTACGCTCCGACAAGTGGCAGCCGCCGTCCGACGTCCACGTCCAGACGACGCGCGTTCTCACCAACCGGCCGTCCAACGTCAACGGCATTGCCATCGCCTACGAGCGGCCCAATGTCGCCTCCTTGATCCGCGCCGCCATCGACGACACGCCGCCGGACCGTCGCGCCCTCGTCCTCGGCTGCGGGCCGGGCCCGTTGATGACCGTCGTGCGGAATACAACGGCCTCCTGCATCCGGGGTGACGGCCCGGCCGTAGACCTTCACATCGAGAACTTTGCGTGGTGATGTTGATTTTGTCTTCTATACCTTTGCCTGTGGCCGTCTTAGCCTGGCCTTGGAGTTGGTCTTCAATGTGATTTATTGAGCCAAGAATCCTCTTCTCCTTGGAGACGGTTGGCCTGGCCACCATGAGCTCGGTTGACGAATTTGTCCAACATGAGATTGTAAACCAAACCTACATGAATCACACAAAGCCGGCAGCGAGGTAGGCTCGTTGCAGCGCATCGTCCAAGGCCTCACAAACACACACAGTCTTCCTCTATCCTTGTCCCCTGACTGTCGCTGGCTTGTATATTGTCTACCACATTCCGACATCTCTTCACAACAACAAGCGAGTCTTGGGCATCCATAGCTTCTAGTTGACACCCATTCTGCGTAGCAGCATCTGCAAACAGGTTTAGAACGTGACAACAATCTCGCGTCGAATATGTCTTCTGTTCAAAAACAACCGCGATGGATTCTTTGCCGACGCTTGAATCAAGTGTGTGTCTCGTGGTCTCGTGGTATCGAGAAATCAACATGTGCAGCTCATTCCAGTTCCAGTGTCGTGTCATGGGTTCCTTGTGTGCGAGCAATTCACCAATAGCGATGCCAGCCAAAGGGGGGCCGGATTTCGGTGCAGCGATGGGCTGCAACCGGCGGGCATGACAGGCGAAACTGTCTATATCATTGTGGGACGTTGTCTTGTCACACTGCGACATGCATGTGCTTGGTTCGGGAGAAGCCACTCCTTGGTCATGCTGAATGTCCTCCTTGCGAGGCTGCCCTCAGGCCACTCTTGAAATGGGTGCTGGTGTTGACCTCGCGTCGGCCGTGATGAGGAACCCCCCCGGGCCAGAGAGCAAGCCGATTTGCCAGTGTCGAAAAGCCGGTCCTTGTTGAAGTCTCCTCGCTACCAGCACAGGACTCGCCATGGTCCCATCTGTAATCTTTCAGGCACGACCTCATCATGGGCTCCGGCCACCACCTTCGCTGTGTTCCACGTCGGCCTGCTGCGACAGTTTCCGCGGAGCCATGACGAATCTCGCGCTGAAGCCCTCGGAAGCTTTGCGCAGAAGCCAGCCCTTATCCAACTCCTTACTCTGAGCGCGGTGCCTGCGAGCCACGGCCTCATCTACCGACATCTCCTCGTCCCCCTGAAGGACTCGTCGCACGGCCGAACACGGGTCGACGAGCCGTCTCGCATCTCCGCTGAGCCTCAGGAATACGGGGTACAGCATCATGGCGACCTGCAACACGACGACGACGACAAAGGCTGTCTGCACCGTGCTGCCGCCGTTGATGATGCCGTACATGACAAATGGGAAAAATGCAGGCCCGGCGCCCCCCATGGTGATGAAGGCGGCGGCACGCTTGGTCCTCAAGCCTTGACCTCGGAGGCCCATGGCAAATATGAGGGGCCATATTGGGCCCTCGGCGAAGAAGAAGATGGTGGTGCAGACGGCGAGCAGATCCGGGCTGGAGGGCCGCCGCACGACAGGGATGAGGGCGGACGCTAAGCAGAGGCCCATGCTGATGGCTAGGTAGGTCCGGGGCTGTGGCAGCCGACGGCGGCCGACAGACAGGTAGGTCAGGTAGCCCAGCAGGAAGCGGGACAGAGCAAACACGGCACGTCCGACCAGGAGAAAGTCGGCAATCGAGATGGCGAGACCCAGCGGCCTGTCAGCGTCGTCGAAACTGCCCAGGTGACCCGCACCGCCCGCCGCCCGCCGGCTCACTAGTGACGGGTTTGACGCCGTCGAGAGGAGGAGCCTGCGGAAGAAGATGTTGTTGCTCTCCTGGGCGGCGACGTAGGCGTACTGCGCAAACACGGCCAGCACGAGGCAGACGGTCCGTAGCTGCAGGCCGCCGACGCTCCTCTTGGTCGAAGCAACGGGCAACTGGCTCGCCGACCGCTCAAGCTCGTCGTCGCTGACCTCAGGCAGGGGCATGTAGAAGAAGAACAGGCCGAGAATGACGCATAGCAAGGTGATGCCGAGGTAGGTCCACTGCACGTTGATGAGCGTCATGCTGTCGTGGGGATTGTCCCGGGCAATGTCCCTGAAGAAGACCTTGTCTGCCAGGAGGCCGCTGATGACGCTCCCGACGCCCTGCACGCCCTGGGCCAGTAGCAGCCGCGTCTCTCCGAACTCGGGCGGGCCGCAGAGCACCATGAAGGCGTTGGCACCCACCTCGAGCACCGACAGACCAAAGCCGACGACAAAGTTGCTGAGCATGAATCCCCCGTACGAGTTGGCCACGGCCGAGGGCCAGAACATGATGGTCCCAATGCCGTAGATGCACAGGCCAACAATAAAGGTCGCCTTGAAGCCGCCTACGTTCTCGGCATCCCCTTTTCCGTGACGTTTAGAGCGATTGTGCTCGTCCCGACGCAGAATCCACTCTCCCACCAGCAAGGGCCCGAAGAAGTAGCCACCGCCAAAGTAGGCACTGGTCAAGCCGAGCGTCTTGGGGAACGACATTTCGTTGACGGCGGCGACGGCGTTGTTGAGGCTATTGAGGAGGCCGTACGAGAGGCCCCAAAGGAAAAAGAGAATGGAGACGACGGTGCAGTATTTGAGGGACTCTGCGGCACCGGCCTTGAGCATGCTCTTGGGCTTGGTCAAGTTGACGAAGCCAAAGTAGACGCCATGGTCGCCGGGGTTGGCCGTGGTGGCCGTGGAAGGGGTGCAAGCCACCAGCGCCGTCGGATCCGGGGCCGGGGGCCTGAGATAGGCCGCGTCCGGTGCCGCGGAGAAGTCGGCGGCGCTCACCGGCGGCCCGCCACCCGAACGAATGGAGCCGAGAGCCAGGGTGGGCAAGGCCGGCACGGCATTGCTCGACCGTTTGCGGGACGGCGTCACGTCAAATTCGCCCGGGCCTTTGGAATCGGTAGAGGCCCAGGTGCCATCTGGGTCGCGTATCATGGAGGGCAGAAGCTTCAGGATGAGAGGCTTGAGAGCCGGGACGCAGGCGCAAGCCATGCCAACATTGACCTCGACGGCGCTCCACATGAGCGACAGCGAAGCGTTCCACGCAAAGTCGGCCTGGCCGCCGAACCTTGACTCGGGATTGGTGGAAGGGCCCATGAAGACCTCGGAAACGGCACGCTGCAGGTAGTAGATACGGACGACGTCGACGATGGCAACAAAGACGCCGATGGTAAAGGTCAGCACGAGTATCGTCTTCTGCCGCGAAGGCATACGCATGCCGGTGAGCACAGGAATGGGCAAGGCAAGAATGGCCAGATCGGTGACGATGTTGACCGGGGCGGCACAGATGAATTCGGTGAGAAGCGGGATGCACGACGATTCGCGGTCAAAGGTGGCCATCCAGGCGGCGCCAATGGGGCTGCACTGGAAGATGTTCATGAAAGTGAGAACGCAGCCCGCGACGTTGACGACGACCAGAGTGGCCCACGAGGCGTAGCGCAGGACGACCAGGGTGTTCTTGGCGAGTCGCAGGTAGAAGATCAAGATGCTAGTCTTGGTCGCCATGAGGGCCGGGTTCTACGCCATGTCAGCAAGGCGAGACCTCTGGATCGGCAGGCTGGGGGAACGCACGTATAATATGGAGAAGACGTATTCGCAACGGCGCAGTGTGTCAAGGTCGAGATGAGAGATGTCTGCATCGTGTTTGCCCAGCCCATTGACAGCACCAAGGTCGATAGTGAAGGAGAGGAACAGGGCGAGGAGCCAAGCAAAAGCCATGACCTTGTCGTCCCAGGAGACGTTGTGGACGACATAGTGACGACAGACGATGCGGGCGCCGACAAAAGCGGTGGCGAGAATGAGCGTCGCAGTAGTGACGGCGAAGACGGCCGGACCACGATTTGGAACCGAGCCCGTGGCAGCGACGTCCATGGCGACGACGACATTGACAGCATGGGAGGGCGACTGCGGCCTCTTGGACGCGCGTAAGCAGGGAGGCGTAGGCTAACCAGTGCCGAAGACCATTGGGGGCAGAGCCAGGGTCCAAGGGTCAGCAGGTAGCTGGCGATAGTAGCCAGCTACCCTCAAGAGGAGGGGGAAAAGGGCAAGAAGGGAGAGGATGGCTGCTCGGGAGAGGCGAGAGGCGGGCTCGTGGCATTTTCTCGCCCCCGGGCCCGGAGGAGCGAAGTGGCTGGGGCGGGCTCAGCGCAAGAGACAGAGAGACAGCTGCATCCTTACCCCGTCCTTGGCACGAGCAACGGGTACGAGAAGCGCGGAAAAGAGGGACGGCGTGGTGGTGACTGTGGAGCCGAGCGTAGTCCGAGCCGAGAGGCCTTGGCGACGATGCGACGTATTCGTACATGCAGTACTGCGAGCATGATCAAACTGGGATCCGGCGACAATTCCTCGGGCTGGCAAAGAGCACCATCTCGTCGCATGGCGTGGGCTATCTGCCGCGGTATGCCGGTATGTCTCAGCTTTCTGTCAGCGGACTGAGATGGGGCGTGGTGCTGTAAGACAGGCGACGGGCGACGAGCGAGAGGCGAGAGGGGCAGGTCGTAGGCCGGAGGGGGAGTGGGAGGGGGGGGGGGGAAGATGGCTCGAGGGAGGGTGCCTTCGCCGATATAAGGAGGGGCCGTGATGATGTGCCGAGCTGGACTTGGGGGTGGGATGACGGGGCCTGCAAAAGGAGGAACCCTCGGGGGAAGAGGGGGAGGAAGAGGATGCCGACTGTTGGCGAGGAATTGATGGACGAAGCCTGAAGGATGAAGCCAGATGGCCGAAGCTAGATGCAAGATGGCAGATGCAAGATGGATGGATGGTGCGTTGTCCACACATCTATGCTATTCGCACAGTGCAGAACACGGAGCATACCTATCATCTACCTCTACATGTAGATATGTACTGGGTATGCAATGCGATGTTCGAACTGGCCCTATCGAATCTGCCTAAACGCACAGCCGCTGAGGGTACATGCAATAAAAGGTACAACATTGCATCGCGTCTTTGCAGCCATGCATGTATGCGAACGCCATGCCTCACTTGAGTCACTTTCAACTTCCAAGTCCGATCCCCTTTAGGCGTCCCGCTTCGTCGGCCGACATCCCGTGCCATTGGCCTGAGCCGTTCCTTCGAAAGCCTCGATAGATACCGTCTCGGAAGCACCGCCACCAGTTTGACGCTCGTCCTTCCCTTTGTCTACACCTTCTGCGATTCCGTCCACCAAGCTGAAGCCCGTGCCGGTCACCAAGCCTTCCACCTGGGGCCCTCTGTAATGCAGCCGTCCATCCAGGATCCAGGTCAGGCCGGCCAGCAGCAGTATGAAGCCAAAGGCGACAACACAGTAGTTCATGTTGCCCGCCGTTGCCGGAATCCGCGGCGGGAAGACGAAAAGGACCGTCGTTAGCATCGTCCAGGCGATGCCCACCTGCTCGCGCCTGTCAGCGTATCATTTTCTGCAATAGCCGGTTCGCTCAGGAGAAGCCTACGATATTGACCGTCCAGCCGAGGGGCTCCCACAGCTTGAAAGCCCGGTCCGCCGGCAGCATCCTGCGGCCCTGGACGACGTTGATGGCCGGCGGGATGGCGTACGTGACGCCCAGCGCCACCACCGCTGCCGCCGTGATGGCGTTCATGGCGCTGGACGAGCCAACCAGGATGCACGCAAAGACGAGACAGCAGCCCGCCACCCCGAACAGCGCGTTCAACGGCACGTCGAGTCCCGGCTGGACGCGCGCAAAGACGCTGCTGAAAGGCATGCCCCGATCGCGCGCAAAGGCGTAAATCATACGGCTGGTGACGGACAGCAGCGTCACCGTGGTGAAGACGACGCTGATGATGGGGATGACGACAAGGCAGACGCTGCCGGCCACGCTCTTGGTCGCGTCCACGTAGATCTGCAGCAGGGGTCCGTACGGCGCGTTCACCACCTGCTGCACGTCCTGGACGCAGAACAGCAGGCAGCTGACGAAGAAGAAGCCGGTCACGACGCCGATAAGGACGGCGTACAGCATGACGCGCGGGCCGTGACGCTGGGGGTCCGGCATCTCCTCAATCATGTGCGCCGTAGCGTCGTAGCCTGCCACCGACCTCGTCAGCGCTCTCTCTCTCCCCGTTTTCGACTACCGACAGCCTCACCGGTCAGGGCGAATGATCCCTGCAGCAGCCCCAGCATCCAAGCCACGCCGTCGGGCCAGCCAACGTCGTTGATGAAACTGCCGTAGACGAAACTACCGCTCTGGAAGTTGGGCGCTGTGCAGGACACAATGGTGATGGCGGTGACGACGAGGCCGCCGATGGCCCAATACAGTGCCGCATTCGTGACGTATGGCAGCAGACGGGCGCCCAGGGCGTTGACAGCCAGCGCGAAGAGGGTGATGGCGGCATGGAGAAAGAAATGATGCCAGGACCGAGGCTCATAGCCGGGTTGCAGCAGCGCAATAGCGTTGAGGATAAAAGTCGACCCCAGGAGGCCGCCTGACGCGCTGACAGCGACCCAGCCGGAGACATTGATCCAGCCCGTGACGAAGCCGATGGCGCGACCGGCGCGACGGCCTGCGATGATGGCAGCCCAATGATACTGGCCTCCGGCTGTGGGATAAGCGGATAGGAACTCGGCCATGGACGCAGCTAGGCACAGGTTGCAAACGCCAGCTGTCACCAGGCCCCAGACAACGGCGCTGCAGCCACCTGAAGGCAGGGCGACGCTGAGCGACGCCGCCAGCGCCGTCCATGTGTTGACGATGGCGAAGGCGAGCCCGAGCATCGACATCATCGACAGATTACGCTTGAGCTCCTGCTTGTGACCCAGACGCTCGAGCGCCGCGGCGTCGTCGGCACTCGAGGTTCGGACCGGCTTCCGGGAGCTGCCGGAGCTGGACGGAGTGGTGCTGTCCATGGCTTCGATGAAGAATCGGAGAGATGGTTTATTTTTTTTTTTTGGGGGGGGGGGGCTTTCAGTCTCTTGGGTTAACGAGTGGCTGAGACAGTGAAGCTGAGTGAGGAGCCAGTCAGCGAATGATTGAACCAGTGGACACAGGGGACAGCAGCAAGGTCAAGAGACACAAGACACGCAGACACGGGGGCCTCTGTTGCAGACCCTCGTGTCTCTATCAGTCGGTCCCAGCACAAGAGGTCCGAGAACAAGACGAGGACTAAAAGGCAAGACAAACCGGAAACTGATTCTTATTATTCCGTCGTATCAGCGGCAATGGCAGATAAGCTCGTGGGTCGCCATTCGGGCTTTGTCTCCCGCGCTGACTGACGCCTTGACCTGAATGCTACAGCGTTTCCGCGCTTCGGTTACAATGGTCGATACCGGACGACCCCCCTTTCCCCCCCTTCCCCAGCATGTCTAATAAGTCCTCTTGAGTCCAGGGCCCCAGCATGGTGGTTGCAGAATCCGTCTCAGCTGGACAGACGGTGGAACAAAAGTCCGAACGAAATCGCGGTAACGGAGGGGTTGCTTGGCCGGGCCGGTTATCGGAGGAGCGGGGCCGGCCATCGGCTCCGGCCAAGGCTACGGCCGGCTGATTTCACGGCTCGGTCCGCATGGTCCGGCGGTCCGGGCTCAGCTAGCGAAATGCGCGTGACGAGCTTTCATTGGTCACGTCAGAAAGAGGGGGTCAATGTTATAATAACGCTCGGACTTAATCCTTGGGGCCCGCCCCGAATCATCCCATTTTTTGGGCCACACTTGTTCAGACCGCAGTTATGGGAGAGCTTCCCGAGGCCAAGGACCCGTCGGCCCTTTGTCAAGCTTCATGTCTTTTGACCGAGGTCTCATGTCCGGCAAGGCCAGCGAGAATGGTTGATGGTCTGCGCGGAACTTGGAGCCTCAACTCATGGCGCTTCCTCATTGTTCACGAACGGTCAGATACCAAGCTATGGTTCGACCTAGGCTTGTCGGGCGTTGAGGAACATGTCACCAATTGCCGCCGTGCCTGAATTCAGCTCTTATCGTCGACGGCTAATTCGGGTAAGGCGTACAGGACCTCAGTCAATATACAGACCACGTCCGGAGCAATCAAGTCGTCCTCTTCAAGCCCCAGCCGCCGGAGCAAAACGTTCTAGACAAGGCGCGCTCCGCCGGTGTCGAAGCCAACTCAATCACAGCACGTAATCATCAGCCACGCCCACTGGGACCACGTCTTTCCCGTCGGTTCCCTCTTTTCCCCCGCGCCACCGTCATCTGCGGCCCGGGTAACGCTTCGTCTGACGGCCGAGTTGTGGCCCGAGGCACGCAGACAGCTCCTTTGAAGGCCGCCGTCTGGAACCCGAAAAAGGCCGAGCTGCCACTTCGCGAGTTACCGGAGCCGTCCGAGGCGCCCGCCGCCGGTTTTCTGGCAGAGGGGTTGGGACCCTTTGAGAACGGTCACGACTTTTTTTCCGGCCATGGTAGCTTTTTTGGCTCCTTTCCGCGCCCGGTCATTCATCCCGGTCACCTCGTCGCCCTGGCCAGGACTCAGAATGGTAAAGGTGAGCGAAGGTGGGTGCTACTGGCAGCCGATGCCCTGTATTGTGATCATTTGCTGCATTACCCGCTGGCGCCCCTTTGGCAAGGGGTTTACCCTTGAACAAGACGGGCACATTTCACGAGGGTGAGGCCATGGCACGCCAGGACATTGAAAACATTGCCACAGTGAAAGAGGCGTATGGACCTGAGCTTTTTGTGTGGCCCTCTCACGTCGACTCCCTAGAGGGAATATGGGAGTTTTTGACTCCTCTTGGCTCTGAGCTTAAATCGTACTTGATGCCCCTTTTGGGACTACTCCTTTTTTGTTTTTTTCTTTGCCTATTCCTTCGAGACCATTTTGATTAAACTCTTTTGCCCCCCTTTTCTCCCCCCCCCC
>LAZP02000456.1:0-12735 GCA_001272575.2 Ophiocordyceps unilateralis
AAAAAAAAAAAAAGGGAAGGAAAAAAAAAATAGATTTGATACGGCAACAGGAGGTCATAAAAGACAAAAGCGGTCCTCTGCCTACCTACCTACTTAGCCAATATCTTTATACGCGTAGCCCTTCCAAGGATCCAAGTAGCCAGAGCCATATTTCATTCAACAGCTGGTGCAATGAGTCTGCTGTTCCCATCTCAGGTATTCGATATCGTCTCCGTCCTATATTTAGGTAGTTTCCTATCCGCCGTTGGTCGCTGCGCTTTCCAAGCGCCCCCAAACCAATGTCAGCTTCCCAATAGCAGACTCGAGCCGCAGCCCAGCGCCCTCGGTCAATCCGTCATACTGCGCCCATGACAGCCTTCCGCCGGCCTGTGTGAGAATTCCAAACGTCGAGGCTAAGGCAGCCCCGATGCCGAACCAAGGTGAAGCTTGTGCCGTAAGTCATACTAAATTGAATCCATCCCATCCGCTAAACTTACAACATGGAGCCATGTGGCCATCATCGTCAAGAGATGGACCCGTATGGTCTGTTTCTTCTGATCAGACAAGGTCATATCCTGAGGTATGCGTCTCTATCTCTCGCTTCTCGTGAGACGGGGTTAGACTTGAATCATCATGTGCGAATCGCCTTCTCCCGCTCTTTTACCTCCCCGTTGCGAATTCATAAATCTCCCGTCTCATTCGCCTCATCTCGTGCTTGTCATGTCTCCACGCCGCCGTCAAGGGGTATAAAGATAAAACCATTGAGAAAATGAAAATCCAACTTTGTCTTGGGGTTGCGTCCGTTGTCTGCGCAGCGTTTGCCGAGCCATCTCTGGACTTCCAAAGAGCATCAGGTGCGTCAAATTGGCTGCTTTCATTCTTGTTGCGGCACGGTCTACTACAAAGACCAGGCTCGTCTGGAGGACAAGGCGCAAAGGACCGAGGCTTTTCCAACGGGCAAGGCCTGTCAAATGGCCAGAAATCGTTCGACGCGCTTGGTCAGCCAAATGGGCAAGGCCCGTCGATTGTTCAGAGTTCGCCTGATGGCCAAGACTCGTCCGACGAGGAGGACGGATCCGATGATGAACAGAGCTTGACAAAACCGTCAGGTGTACAGAAACCGTCCAATGGAAAAGGACTGCCCAAGTTCAACCTCCAGGACAAGCGCTTCCTCAATCACAGGCCAGCTCAGTCCAACGAATGTAAAAAAAAAATGAAATTCCCCTGCCTCGGACGACGAGGGCTTTGGCTGACGTTGGGACCAGCTCGCTCGTCATGCCCGGCCATGAACTCCCTGGCCAACCACAACTTCATCCCCCACAGCGGCATGAACATGACCTTATCCGACGTCGTCACCGGCTGCTTCGAGGGCTTCGGGGCCTCGCCAGAGATCTGCGGCCTGGTCTGTATAGCAGGCATGATCAACGCCAAGCTACGGTTGAGTGACAGTTTTAATCTCGCCGACATCTCGAGGCCTGAGTGGAAGATTGAGCACGACAGCAGCCTCTCGCGCAAGGATTCATCGCAAGAAAGTAATGTCAGCAAATTCGATTTCGACGCCTGGAATGTGTCCCTCAAGGTCTTCGGCAAGGCAGAGGTCATCAGCGCCGTCCAACTCGGCAAGGCCAAATCCGCACGGATTCGAGATGCCAAGAAGAAGAACGCAAAGTCTGTCTATGATTCGCGCACGGCTTCGAGGTCTGTCACCGAGATCGCCCTTCTGACTTCCGTCCTCGGCAACATCGACGGCTGGGCCAAGACGGACTTCGTCCGATCGCTCTTCGAGCGTGAGAGGCTGCCGTGGAACCTGGGGTGGAGACCCCGTCTTCACGATGCAGATCTTCCCTCCGTCTTGGGCATCGCGGCCTTGACCCTGACTGCTGATCCTGAGATTCTGTCCATGACCTCGGATGGTGCCGTTCTCACTCCTGATGTGAGTCTCGCTTGTCCGCTGCCTTGTCCAAGATGTGCTTCTTACCGTTCGGCCTTTAGGACATCGTCAAGGCGACGTCTGCCAGAGATAAGAATACCATTCCGGAGCTACGAGCCCTGGCCCGGAAGTTGGGTCTCAGCACCCCGGCCTTTGAAGCTTTGTTGGATCGACTGGCTGGTTAGGGCGCAGCGCTCAAGGGTCTGGGGACTGCAAGTAGCGCAACGAATGAAGATCCAAGCCAGCCTCCGGTTTTGGATATATCTTGCAGGGGCTTCGGAGTCACAGTCAAAAAGCAGGCATGTCTCATATATTGACTCGGACCTACTACCCACGGCAATGTCGATCCAACATGGGTTTTGGCTTCTTCGTTTCCGAACGGGGCAGTATGATGACTGCTTTAACCGTCATCGACATGTAAGACGAAATAGTAACAATCCCTGGGCAACTCAAGTTTCTTGCGCTTCATGGTGTTAGGGGGCGCCAATGCTGCTATCACGCATTCGTGAGTAGACTACAAAGTAAACGTGTAAAGCCGTAACGTGTAAAGCCGAGATCCTGGCATTCCCTAGGTGGTTAAAGACTTTGGGGTCGCCCCCCCTCCCCCTGTTGTCTCGGGGCCATCCGTTCAGTTTCTCACCGACCCTCGGAAAAGCATGAGAATAAACTCAAAGGCTGTTACAAAAGTCACAAGACCCTGATATTTGCAAAGGAACCTCGGGCATTCAGCTGCGATTGGCTGTCGAGGAGCTCTCTGCATAGATATGTACATACATGTATATGTCCCACCCTGGGCGGAGAAGGCCAATAGGCTCTCTACATATTGTATGTAGAGCAGCACAGCCATAGCCTGCAGGTCCTTTGAATATAGGTTCGTGTTGTACGCCGTTACACCGATCGGCTGAAACATGCCGAGGTGAGAAGGCAATGAAATGTACACAGGAGGGCGACAACTTACCATTCAAGTCTTACGTGAAAGACATGCCATGCCGAGTAAGCGCCATGATACCGTAACATCTGACAACCCTCGATATTGCTGGAGACCGTCTTAGCGAATTAGATGCCAGGCTTGCAACGACCGACGACGGCTCGTGAGGCTGACCGTGTGAGAGCTCGCCTCATGTATTCACGGTTCCACATGATCGAATGACAAGACGGCCAAACTCTCTTCTCGACCTCCTATCGCGACATTGAAGTCTTTCTAGTCCAAAGACGCGACCATGTATTTCAGTCTTGTCCTGTGTTGCTGTGGGGTCCCTGCAGAAGTTCTGGGGTAAGCATTGATTGGCATATACGGGACCCTTTCTTGTCATCGTTACAGCATGTTGGCTTCGACGTTGATGTCTTCATTTCGTATCACGGTAAGCAAAGGCATTCGATCCTTGCAGGATACGAAGATGATGTCGGCGGCTGATATCATGCTCATGATGGAGGAGAGCATCAGAGGTATAAAGGGACGGCCTTGACACGTCAATGCCAGAGACTCAACATCGCCATCGACTCTTGTTTCGAGCTTTCTAAGACACTCAGCACTGCAACCATCATCGACTCCCCCTTCAACCTCCCTACCAGCAACATGAAGTTTTCCAGCACCATCTTCCTCGCCGCCCTCCAGGTCGCCGGCGTCATGTCTTCTCCGGTGGAGGAATGCGGCGACCTGGGCGTCTTGAAGGTCGACCTGACCAAGCTTGCCGCCGGCGTCGACCCCAAGGCCATCCGGAAATGTGCTGAGCATCCCCTGCGTACCTCTCTCAACCGCCGCGACTGCTGGTACGGCAACGCCTCCGGATGCAGCAAGGGATACTGCTACCGCATCTGCGGCTCGCCCGGCTCGGGCCAGTGGTGCTGGTCGGCCAACAACGGCGGCCTGGGCTCGTGGATCGGATGCAAGAAGGACTCTGACTGCAACGCCTCCATGTCTTGCGGTATCGGTGGCTGCAAGACGTGCGGCTGCAGCTGCTAAGGGCTCGGTTTTCCCTGAAGCGTGTACAGCATCTGGGTGTTTTGCCGCGCTGCTTGCTTGACGTGAAGGACTGCTGTGGTTTGATGATGTCGTCAGATGTTGTGAGATGGTCAACGATGTAAATGTCGATACTTGGTGCTAGGCAAAGAGGCAAAAAGAATAAGTGAAGGCCTTGTTGGATGCCGCTCACGATGCTCATATCCGTACCCAAGGTAGCTTCAGCTGCCAGGGCCCTCAAGGGGGGGTGGAGGGGGGTAAAAGCTCTAGGGTTGGCTACCATTTTGGCGGGGCCCTGCTATCATAGCCCCGATACGGCGAGGCAGCTTAAAACCATATCAAATTTTTTTTTATCCCCTCCCCACCACCTTTCATCCACTATTCGTCTCCCTCTCGTCCTCCTCCTTCTTCACCCACTGAGCTTTTCCTCTCAGCTCCGTCGGCGACAAAGATGGACAAAGACAGGCTCGTGCAGCTGCTGCAGGCCAGTCAAGTTCGTGAGTCGCCCGTTCGCTTGCCTCTTCACGTCTTGTCTGACGTCTCGTCTTCCTCCAGCCAACACGGAGCAGGTCAAGGCCGTGACGACAGACCTTCAGAAAAACTTCTACTCGCAGCCCGAATCGCTGCTTCTCCTTATCGAGGTCACCCTCACACACGAAGATGGCGCCATCCGCCAGCTCGCCGCCGTTCAGGCCCTTCGCCTCGTGTGCAAGCACTGGTTGCAGACGGCCGATGACAAAAAGCCCCTGGCGCGATCCCACCTCCTCGAAGGCGCCCTCAAGGAGACGTCGCTGAGCATCCGCCACTCCGTGGCCCGCCTCTTGGCCGCCATCGTCAGCCTCGACATGGAGCAGGGCCAGGGTGACGAGTTTCTCAAACAGCTGCTGCCCCTCAACAACAGCGACAACGTCGTCGCCCGCGAAGTTGGCTCCTTCATCCTCTTTGCCATGCTCGAAGATGATCCCACCCACTTCAGCAGCCACATTCATCAGCTGCTCGACCTGTTTCGCTCCCGCATCGAGGACCCCGACAGCAAGGAGGTCCAGATCAACGTCGTCCAGGCCATTGGCGCCATACTTCTCATTCTCCATCCTGACGAGGACCCACGGGCTGTCACCGCCTTGCAGGGCTTCCTCCCCAGTCTCGTCAACATTCTCAAGGCCGCCGTCGACGCTAGCGACGATGAGAGTTACAGGACTGTCTTCGAGGTGTTCCACTCCTTCCTCGCCTACGATTCTGCCCTGCTATCTGTACACCTGCGCGACCTCTTGCAGTTCATGATTGATCTGGCCGCCAACGTCGATGCCGAAGAGGACGCCCGCACTCAGGCCCTCGGCTTCCTCATCCAGTGTGTACGATATCGCCGCATGAAGATTCAGGCCATGAAGGACATGGGTGCTCAGCTCATGGTCAAAGCCATGCACATCGTCACCACGCTCGACGCCGATGACGACGACGAGGAGCTGTCGCCTGCCCGCACCGCCATCAGCCTCATCAACACGCTGGCCAGCGAGCTGCCTCCCCGTCAGGTCGTCGTTCCGCTCCTCGACCACTTTTCCTCCTTCGCCACCAACCAGCATCCCGGCTTCCGCATGGCCGCCGTACTGGCCCTCGGCAACGCCGCCGAGGGCGCCCCCGACTTCGTCTCGACTCAACTGCAGCCGCTGGTGCCGACTATTCTGAACCTGCTCTGCGATTCCAATGGCCAAGTCCGTCACGCCGCCCTCGTCGGCCTCATCCATCTCGCCGAGGAAATGGCCGACGAAATGGCCTCTCAGCATGAGCAAATCATCTCTGCCGTCCTGAAAAACCTCGAGTCCGCTGCTCAGGGTCCGTCGGACAAGCAAAACGTCAGCATCATTCGTAGCGCCTGCGGTGCTTTGGATACCTTTGGTGACGGCGTCGACACCAAGATCATGGCTCAGTTTGGCCCCAACCTCATCGGCCCCATGGTCAAGCTGCTTGACCACGACGACTTTGGCGTCAAGGCCGCGGCCGCCTCTGCCATCGGTGCCATCGCGTCGTCCATGGGCAAGGCGTTTGAGCCCTACTTCAAGGACGTCATGGAGGCTCTCGCAAAGTTTGTCATGCTCAAAGATAGCGACGAGGCCATGAATCTTCGGAGCTCCACGTGCGACAGCCTAGGTCGCATCGCCATGGCTGTCGGGGCCGAGGCTTTCCAGCCGTACGTCATGGATCTCATGAAGGCAAGCGAGGAGGCGCTCTCCCTCGACAACCCCAGACTCAAAGAGACGAGCTTCATCCTTTGGTCCAACCTGTCCAAGGTGTACCATGAGCAGTTCAATCACTTCCTCGACGGCGTCTTCAAGGGTTTGTTCGCCTCCATGGAACTCGAGGAGACCGAGGTTGAACTGCCCGGCATCGACCCCAGCCAGCTGGCCGACGGCGCCATCGTCGGCGGCAGGCGACCCAAGGTGAAAGCGGCCGACAGCCCGGGCGACATGGCCACCGCGGCCGATGGCGATGACGAGTGGGACGACCTGGAGAGCCTCGAGGATCTCGGCGCAGTCACCGCCGTCGCCCTTGAGCGGGAGATAGCGCTCGAAGTCCTCGGCGACGTCATTACGAACTGCTGCAACAGTGCCAACCTCGAGACCTACGCCGAAATGGTCATGGAAAAGGTGCAGCCTTTTGCCGAACACACTTATGAAGGATGCCGCAAAACGGCCATTTCCACTCTGTGGCGCACCTATGCCCGCGTCTTCCAGGTCTGGGAGGAGAGCGCAGGCGTCAAGTGGCAGCCAGGCATGCCTCCCAACCCGACTCCCCCGCCGTCCATCATCAACATGGGCCAGGTGCTGCACAAGACCACGATGAACATGTGGTGCGAGGACAGCGAACGGTGAGCCACCGGCCTTTCCCCATGTCATCGCCGCTTCCCCCCTCCCCGTTGCCATGTGCATGATGAGACGTTACCGTTATACCCAGCTCACTCAGACGCGAACGCGGTTGCTGAGAAAACGTGTTTTTTATCTACTCCTGACTGCCCACCATTCTCTTCTACCCGCCCAGCTCGCATTGCATTTTTCATGCGCGCCGCTGATTCCTCCACAGCTCTGTCATTACCGACATCAACCGCAGTGTCGCCGCCACCCTGAAAGCCTGTGGCCCTGCCGTCCTGGCCACCGACCAAGCCATGCTGCAGGAGATCGTGTCTGTTGTTAGCAGCATCATCACCCGCTCACACCCCTGCCAGCAGGACCTAGGAGACGAGGAGGAAGAGCGGGAGGTCGACGGCGGATCCTCTGAATACGACTGGCTCATCATCGACACCGCGCTCGACGTAGTCATTGGAATCGCCGCGGCCCTGGGCACAGCCTTTGGCGAGCTGTGGAAGATCTTCGAGAAACCCATCCTGAGGCTGGTGAGCTCCACGGAGGAATTGCACCGGTCCACGGCCGTCGGCACCATCGCCGAGGTCACCAAGTACACCGGTCAGGGCATCACGCCCTTCACCGAGTCGCTGGGCCAGGCCTTGGGTCGCCGTCTCACCGACCCAGACCCTCTGACCAAGTCCAATGCGGCCTATGCCATGGGTCTCTTGATTTTGAAGTCGGACGAGACGAGCAAGACGATACCCCTCTACCCGCAACTGTGGGAGAAGCTGGAGCCTTTGCTGGCGACCAGGGAGGTGCGCACGACGGACAACGTTGCCGGCTGCTTCGCTCGCATGATGATGAAGCACCCCGACAACGATTTTGTCGCCCAGGCGCTTCCTGCCGTCGTGGGTGTCCTTCCCCTTGCGGAGGACTACGAGGAGAATGATCCCGTCTACCGGTGCATATACAGCCTCTGTGAGACTCATACTGCGAATTCTTGTTTTCATGGTCGACTGTGCTGACAGGGGCTTCGAAGATGAGCGAGGAAACGAAACGGTCGAGCGACTCACGCCGCAGCTGGTTGGCATCTTCGAAAAGGTCATGGGGCCGCCGGAGGAGCAGCTGGAGCCCGAGACGCGCGCAGTGCTGCGCACAACGGTGCAGACGATATACAAGGCGAAGCCGGAGCTGCTATCGGCTCATCCGGGCCTGCTCCAGCTGGCCGGTGCGCAGTAGGCGGGTTCAGCGGCGACGATACCACGAGGCCAGGTTTTCATTTCGGCAAGCGATGTAGGTTGGAGAGGGAGAGGTCGTTGAATGGCTCGGAAGCAAAGTTGCACAAGGTGAAGATCTCGTCAATACCCCCAGCCCCCCATTAGCCGGCGCCATAGTTTTGTCTCGTTTTCTTCTCATGTGTTGTCTCATGAAGTGTTTTGAGAAGGGTTCCTCAGGAGCCGGCATACCTGCGCGCGGCTGGACAATTTCGGTGAGGGAGTTGAAAGCTGCAGATAGAGGTCATGTAGGAAAGTGGCTCTATTTGACCGTCGAGTGATGCTCTCCTGTCCCGCGAGAGAGAGACATGTTAGACGACGCAAGACGATGTGGAATTCTTTTCACGGGCTCGTCATGTGCATGCAACACTTTTCTCTATAAATCTTCCTTTTTTTTTTGGGGGGGGGGGATTGCAGAGGGAATAGAAAGAAAGAAAAAGACAAGACGGTGTGGGCCGTGCCGCGCTTCTGCTGCCCTACCTACCATATGCGCTTGGCCACCATGTCATAGCGAAAGACGCCCTGATAATCAAGCTCGGACGCCGGCTTCTTGTTGGCGTCGGAGCGCTTACGGGCATCGGGAAGACCCTCGGCCGGATCGGAATGGATCCATCGCAACCGATCGTCCGAGAGCTCGACCTCGGGACGGGTTCCGGCGCGACGTCCGGCGGTGAGGTACGAGTCGGGAGGGGCCTGACCGGAAGCGACGGCGTGCTCCTTGCGCTTCATCTTGGCGTACCGGTTCCGGGCGTACTGCAGCAGGGTCATGCCGAGGAGAAGTTTGAGGGCGAGTAGGACAAGGAAGGCGATGAAGAAGAAGACGACCATGGTGAGGGCGGCGATGACGTCGTCCGACGTCCACGAGTACCAAGGTCTCGAGTTGAGGGGCGAGCCGTAGGGGTAGCCGTAGGTTGCCCTTCCGAGCGAGTCGCGCAGTAGGGCGTCCAGACGGCTGAGGGCCGCCACCATGGCGGGCGAAGACGGGGTGGCCGACTCTTCCGCCAGCGACGTCTGCGTCGACCGGGGCATCGGCATCGGGATCTGCGTCGACAGGAACATGTGGTATGTCTGGATCGAGGCCCGGATGAAGAGACACGACAAGGGGATGACGGCGAGACCGAGTCGCCGCGTCAGGGAGGGCGTGGTGAATGCCTAGGTGAAAAAAAAAAATTTAAGAAATTAAATGAGGCTCCCGTCAGATGAAACACAAAATGTATATAAAAAAATAAAAAAAAAAAGTAGGTAGGGAGAGGGAGGGAAAAGAGAGAGAGAGAGAGAGAGAGAGAGAGAGAGAGAGAGAGAGAGAGAGAGCTCACGTTGGTGTAGTAGTCTTTGCACAGAATGTCGAGCATCCTGGCGTAAAAGGTGGGTTTGATGTTGTTGAACTTTGTGATGTAGGCGTGCTTGATGGTGTCGACGAGCATCTCGCTACCGACGACGATGAGAAAGGGCGAAATGACCTCGCCGGACATGATCCACGACGGCAAGACGGTGAAGCTGTGCGGCAGTATGGAAGGCGGATGCAGAGGCGCGGCCGCCGAGCCGTCGTCATCGGCAGCCGAATTGCCGCCGGCGCCGGGAACGGACAAGGCACCGACCTCGACCACGTTGCGCATGCCGATGATGAGCAGCATGACCCAGAGGTGAAAGCGTTCGACGATGTCGGCACACGTGAGCTGGAAAAGATTGTCCTTTTCGAAGCGCTTGAAGACGGTGCTCTTGATCTCGACGAACTGGTTCGACAGGAGCAGCGTCAGGAGCGCGTTCGAGTACGAGTTGACGGCCACGTTGAGCGTGATGACCTGGTAGTACAAGGCGATGGAGTGGAGGCAGTTGTAGGCCAGCGCCAGCAGGAACATGGCCAGCGGCACAAACACCTTGGACCGGCCCGACGCGTTGCGGGAGAGCGTCTCGGCGCTGAACAGACACTCGAGTATGTCCTGCCCCAGCGCCGACAGGAGCCGGTCGCCGACCTCGAGGATGTTGAAGATGACGTAGAGCTTGATGGCCGACTGCGCCCGCACCAGGTGATACATCCGGCTGGCGTCGAGCGTCATGAGCGCCAGCGAGCTGCAAACGATGACGGCGCCCTGCAGCAGGTCGGCCTTGTGGTAGGGCGAGAGGTTGGACGGCTGCGACTTGGTGCGTCGGTGTCGGAAGCTGCCGGTTTTCCGCCCGCCGTCTCTCGATGGCCGCGTCTTGGCCCGCTCCTCGTCGAAGCGGGTGCCGGCCGATTGACCTCGCCGTCTCCGGCCGCGCGATCGGGGCGACACGCCAGCGGCGGCGACGCAGCAGTCAGCCGTCTCGTCGCCTTCCAGTCTGGTCCGCGACGACTCCCGGGATGACGAGGGGGCGTCGGCCGTGTCGGGGCCTCCTCTGGCCCGGGCCCATAGCCTCCCGAGGCCGTACCAGACGAAGCCGACGAGCCAGCCGATTTCGTTGCCGATGACGCGCCCCCACCAACGGGCCAGCACCGCCAAGGCGAGCGTGAAGCGGATCGGAAGGATGGTAAAGGTGTGCAGCCAGGCGTCCAGACAGGCGAGGGCGCCAAAGTACAGCGTCCGCTCGAGGTACGGAGGCAGCAAGACGACGTTCTTGAGCCGCTCCAGCTTGACGGCGTTGGACTCGTACGGCATGCTGCTGGAGTGGGAGTGGTGGATGTAGAGCGGACTCGGTCGCTGCGCCGCCAGCTCGAGCTGCAGATGCGTCGGGAGAGACGTCGGAGGAAGCGGTATCACGGCCGGCACCGGCGACGGCTGTCGTCTGCGGCCATCGTCTTTGGGGCTCGGCGGCGACGACGGCGCTGGCTGTTGTGGTTGCTGCGGCTGAGCCATTTGTTGTTGTTGTTGTTGTTGTTGTTGCTGCTGCTGCTGCTGCTGGGCCGCCGGGCTAGTAGGGGCCGTCTGAACAGCCGGGCTGTAGGCATGTCCATTCGCAGATGCGTCCAGACTGAGAGGCCGCGGCCGAGACGCAGCAGCCGGACCGAGCGAGAAACGGCGGGCGGGAAGCGCAGGGGCGCCATCAGACCTGCCATGGGCCACGACATGAGGCGTCGGCGGTGAAGAGACGGTTCGGGGCGAGTAGTAAGGACGGCTGTGCAGCTCCGACTGCAGCAGAAGAGAGCGACGAATATCTTGCAGCTGCTCGGGCGTCGTCGTCGTCGTCGTCGTCGTTCGCGGATGCTGCTCGTTGGAGGCGCGACGCGGCGCAGGCGCTACCGGCAGCGAATCCGGTGCGCTCGTCAGCTGCCGCACCTCTTCGGCCGTCAGACGCGGGATGATGCCGCTGTCTGTGCTTCGTGTCTTGTTGCCGCTGCTGGAGCGTCGCTTCGTCGTCGATGCTGATGGCGAACCATCTCCGTTGGCCCCGGCGGCCACATCAACCTTGTCGACTGCCTCGGGAGACGACGGCTGGACGAGATCCGTCATGTCGACGGCGCCATGCGGGATATTGGCGAATGATTTGGGGGCTGGAAAAGATGCCAGATGTGCGTTGAGGTCATGGCTTCCACCGGGACAGCGTGGAACCTGGCTACCCGGCATCTGGCATCTTGTCGAGGAAGACTACTTTGCTCTAGGGTAGTCTGCCTCAACTGTGGTTGCATTGGTTGTCAGACTACACGGCAGTCTTCTCGCTCCCCATTCTATGAAGCAACAGGCTGCCCACCCGCAAGCCATCCCATCTTCCAACCCCTCATGCCGCCGGCAGGAACTCGTCGAACCAGGTGACGGCTTGCCGCAGTGCCTGCTCCTTGGCAAACTTTTGAACCTTGACTTCCACCTCGCCGCGGACAGCGAACCCATGCTCGACGCCGCTGTACAGGTTGATCTGGTACGGCTGTTTCGTCTGGATGAGAATCTCCTCAGACTTGTGACGCTTTTCAGCCGGGAAGATGATGTCCTTTTCGGCGGCGGCAATCGACAGTGGGCCGTCGATAGCCGCCAGCTCCTTCTCCTCGACAAAGGACGGGTGCGCAACGAAGCCGCACTCGATGCCGTCCTTGTAGTGGCGGACGACGTACTGGTATCAGATTAGCTCTCTCTCCCTCTCTTTCTCTCTCCGTCACTCTCCCCCCCCCCCCCCAACCAGAGGAGCATCCCCCATTTGCAGGCTGCCTCACCTTGGCTCCGAAGCAGTATCCCACGGCTGCGATGCGTTTCATGCCCAAATCCCGCAGCGCCTTGATGCCGGCCACGACGAGGGGATCCACCGCTTCGGCCGTGTGCGGATTCTTGCCGTCCGACCCGTGCTGAAGCCAGCCAGGGAAGTCAAAGTTATCGGACCGGTTGAGCGGTACCGGGTCACCGTTAAACAGGTCCATCAACAGCGTCGTGTAGCCGCTGGCAGCAAAGGCATCGGCCATGAGCTTGCTATTCTGCCAGAGGCCAATGACGTCCGGTAGGTAGAGGATGCCGCAGCCGCTGCGTGCCTTGTTCTCAGGGGCCTTGGCCAGGTATGCTTCGATCCGGCCGTCGACCTGAATCGTTTGGCCCGAGGGCGAGCCTCTGACCCGTTCACCCATGGCTGGTCAGCGAGCTGATCTGCGGCAGGGGCAGGGAGGAAGGGTTCGAGCTCGGAGCCGGCCCACTCGTAAAGAGTGCCGATGGCACAGCAAGATCCGGGAGGGTGCGAGGCCATTGCGTGTGAAGGAGCGTCTTGGAGACGATTGTGTTTTGATGGGTTCGCAATGAGAGCGGCGGAGAGATGGCGACCTTATGTACGACGGACCTACGACCCTACCTACCTACCTACCTA
>LAZP02000457.1:0-16843 GCA_001272575.2 Ophiocordyceps unilateralis
CCCCCCCCCCCCCCCCTTCCGCGTCTCTCGAGGCAAGACCGTCCCGGAACTGGTTCGACGACGAACCTTCCCTAAGCCCCGGACCCTTCCCTCTTTGCCCCTAGTGACGTCGTGCTTGCCGCAGCCTTTTTTTTTCTCTCTCCTCCGCCTCTCCTCCCCATCCTGAGGTTCAGTCTTCCCTCTACCTCGCGGACTTGGCCTCGACTTCCATCCTCCGTTTTTCTTTTTCTGCGCCGCCTCTTCCTCTTCCCCCTTCTTCTCGTCTTCGTCCATCGGTCCTCCCGCTGGAGCGTCCCGCTCAGGCTTCCGCCCTACGCCGCGATCGCCGCCGCCGTCGACTGAACCAGTCGTAAGTTGCCTCCGTTGCACGCCAAAATTCATTGCCAAAAGATAAAAAAAAAAAAAAATATTCCATCTCTTACCTCTTTGCACTATCCTACCCCCACGCACCTTTTTTTTTTCTTTCTTGTTACCCTTGAAGAAGCTGTCCGTGCCCTTCGGGCCAATTTCTCACCATAATCATCATCTCTTATCTACCTCTTCACTTCCGCCATGGTTTGCTGACATCGTCGTCTTCCCTTTCTCCCTAGATTCCCTGTCATCCCCTATGAATTAATTCGTCTCGCGCCTTGATTCCCCGACGTCGACTCTTTTCTTCATCTCGATCTCATCCCGTCTCGTCGACAACTTCCGACTGCCCCTCGACGGGGCGCCGTTCCTTGGGGATGCCTTATACGCCCCCTTCGCAGCTATCTCCTCCGTCCTCGGCCTCGACGTCGCCCCTCGTGAGCCGTCGCTCGTCGGTCCAATCGGGCTCTCAACCCGCCCTCCCTCGGTCCGCCTCTTACCTCAACAAGCATCGTCGCACCCCCTCGATACAAGATGGCTGTGCCGCCCGTGGCATCGAGACGGAGCGCGCCACGGCTGCCAACACGGTCGCAAACTCAGCCGCCAATTCGACCAGTCCCGTGAAGCCGCCGCTGAGTTCGCCCCGACCCGACGATCAACCCCCCACGTCACCCGTCTCGTCTGCCAGCTGCGACGACTACCAAGACGCTGCCAGCCAGCTTGACTCCTACCAGAGCCTGCGAGATGCCGTCAGCCAGATCTCTCAGCCCCGCAACCCGTCCCCTCCCCCCGCCCCGACGGATCCGATGGGGCCAACAGAGCCCATGAGGGTCAGCCTTAGCACGACGGCCCTCGACGGCCTGGCCGCTAAATGCTCACGCTCCACTGGCCATGTTCGATCCGCGACGGATTCCAACGCGCCCACCATTTCCGCCGACTCGTCTCTTACGGCCTCGGACGAGGATACCGACGAGGACCTCAAGTTCAAGCCTCCGATGCTGCGCAAAAAGTCCGGCGAGCTCGTCCGGCCCGCACTTCGCCCATCGTCGCATCGCCGTCCGTCCAGCGTCCCTGGCACGCCCATCTTTTCCAAGGCTGTTCATTTTGACTCTCACCTGGAGCACGTCCGCCACTTTCTTCAGGTTGACCGCCCCCTCGCCGTCAGTGCCGGCTCCTCGCCCATCGACAACCACGAGAGCGACAGTGAATATCCCTTCCCCGAGGTCAAGTCGGGTGTCCGCTCGCCCCCCTACGAGTGGGAGCTCGTCACCACAAACTTTCCCCGCCAAGTCCGCCTGCGTAATACGCTACCTGTCCGGCTCGAGAGGGTCTGGCTCTCGGCCGACCACAGATCCCTACTCGGCTCCGTCTGCGTCGCCAACATGGCCTTCCACAAGCACGTCACCTGCCGCTTCACCTTTGACTACTGGAAAACAGTGTCCGAGGTTGGCGCCGAGTACGGTCACGAAATTCGCCCCTACGACGGCCCCGCCACCCACGATCGTTTTAACTTCTCCATTAGGCTCTCCGACGTGGTGAACCTCGAGTCCAAGACGCTCTACTTTTGCGTTCGTTACTCTGTTAGCGGCCAGGAGTTTTGGGACAACAACGACTCCACCAACTTCCAGGTCGACTTCAAGAAAAAACACCTACCGCAGAAGGGCAAGAACGGGCTCCCAGGCGCCACCTCGCGCTCCCTCAACGGCCTACCTAGAAGCAACAACCGCAGGTCAAACTCGGGCAGCTCGCTTCGGCCCATGTCCTTGCCGCCATCGCTCGACGCCTTCGGCCACGAAGCCATGGGCGCCGACATAGATTTTGATCAGCCCATTCACGAGTACCTCGGCGAGTCTGGGCCGACGACCGGTCTGCGCCTCAAGAACAAGTCGTCGACCAACCTTGCAAGCGACAACATCGCCCGCAACCTCACGTCGCCCAGTGGCGTTGCCTTTTCCAACCGTTATGACTTTGGCGCCTCGCTGAGTGCCGCCATGCAGGCCGCAAAGGATTCGGGCAGAGACAAGGACACGCTCTACATGAGGAGAAATGTTCGCGGAGCCGAGGCCGTCAAGGGCAAATCACAATCCGAGTCGCCGCTCGGCGCCTCGAGTTCGCCCAGCGGGACCCAGTCGCCGAACCCGAGCCTACCGAGCGCTTCATATGAGGAGCTCGTCAACAAGTATTGCTTTGTACGTCCCTGACTTGCGTCGTTTTGGAGGCAGCTGCTGACTTTAGATCAGTTTGGCTCCAAACAATCGAGTCCCATGATGACGGACGGAACAATGAGAGGCGGAGCCTACGATGGGTCCAAGGCTGGCTACGAGCCGGGAGAGGCAAAAGCGTCACCCCCGGAAAAGCGGACGGCGATGCACCACTCGATGCACCTCGAAGGCGCCACGTCATACTTTCCACCCCTCACCGTGACGACGGGTGCCAGGGCACTGGCAGTCGGCTCGGGCACGCCTTCGAGCGAAATGCCGTTTCGCGGCCAGCCGTCTGACCGGTACCTCTGGACGACGGAGACGCAGACGGCGACAGCCATCTTGGGCTAGTCGCGCACAGACGCGGCAGTCTGTTCTCCGGCGGCCTCGGGCCTTCAACTTGTACTGGCGCGACCCGCCACAGTTCGGCTGACGACGGATCTCGTGACGGTCCGAGCGCACCAACACCCCGGTGATTGGCTAAAAGGGACCGAAGGCGAGGACGAAAAATACGTTATCGGAGAGTCGTCGTCTTGATAGGGAGCAGACGAGACGGAGACTCGCGAAGGCCCTCCCCATCAAAGCTGATGAGACTCTCCCGAAAGCAGATGGGGTATCGATCCATCTTGTAACGGGAAAGACACGCCGGATCGTCTCGAAGCAGAAAAGAGACGTTCGAGTCGTCTGGGAACAGATCAGGGACATGGGCCGGTTTGCCGGAAAGAAGAACGTCGTCCTGACAGGGAGACGTCTTTTTGGCAGCGGTAGGATTCACGGCGTTTGGTCACGAAAGCTTTTGCATTTTTAAAGGTCATGCTCATGTCTTTTGCCTCGTCTTTGACGAAGTTGTCACGGCCCAGCGATGACATGACGTCCTGTGGTATTAGCGAAAGGTTCCTTCGCATGATGATGATGACGGCTTCGTGCTTGTTGGAAAGGGCATTTGACAGATTGAGAGAGCAAGCAGCGATGATGCATGAATTGACCTTTTGGCGCACTTGGCGGATGCTCCGTGCGCCGGCCGTCTCCTTGCAGCGGTGAGCGGAGACGAGAGGGAGGGGAGGGGGGAGCGGGCGAACGAGTCTGGTGGTGAGGCCGACGATGGTGTGGGCATTCGTGTCGTCGGTGTAAGCGAGCTGGTAAAAAAACGAATTATGCTGCAGCGAAAAAAGGAAGTAAGAAAATGCGGTGACGGTGTTAAAGAGGCCTCGAAGCTCGCAATCGGCCCTAATCGGCACGCCGTGCCCCACCCCCGCATCGTGTGCCGGTCACGGGAGGGGGCGGCGCCCGTTACGGAGACGCCGATTCGTCGGGGTGGGGCAAAGTCGGAGGATGCCGTGGATGTGGGGGAGATGCGATTAAGTAGACGTTGATTATTGGGCGCCTGCCCGTAGTAGACGTGTGTGTGTGTGTGTGTGTGTGTGTGGAGGTTTATCGGTGAAAGGCCGCGTGGATTGTTTTAGTTTTGCGACAGTGCTTTGAGGCTGTGTCGCACAAGGCGTTGGTGAAGATTTATCTATTGAACCTCGTTAGCCGGGATGGGAAGACTGAACCTCGTTAGCCGGGATAGAAGACTGTAACGAGCCAATAGCTCATGTCCCTCTCAAGCTGCTCCGCTTCCCTTGTCAATAGCTTGTTTCTCCGCCGTGTTTTAAGCCTTCTGATGATCCATCTGTGTTACTATACTTTTTTTCTTTTCCTTTTTTTTTTTTAACCGCTAGGTAGTTGGTTGGCAAGCGACGAGTGCGAATACCGACGCCGATTGCTTTCGCGACGTTGAGAGGGGGATGATGCTCGGCACTTTTGGCGACCCACTGCCTGGACCAACTGTCCATGGCTATCTGCGGCAAATAAGGTTTGGCGTCTTGATAGGCACCCTTTTTTTTTTTGTCCTTTTTTTTTGGGACTCGTCTTTTTGTGATTGGGCCGGGGGCTCCGTTTGGTTCTCCGGTCGGGATGGGTGACGGCATGGTTTTGGCCCGTGTGCTTGTCTCCTTATCACGACTCAACTATACTCATGCATAAACCGCGTAAATTCGGAGGTGGCGAAATGAGGAATTCGTTGTCAAGGTAGGAATAAAAGACGATGGTGTGGTTCGTCTACGGAGAAAACGGTTGGGCTTTAGAAGCTCGGTGCGCAGTCCACTTTTGCTCTCAGATCGACTGCCGGCCGAATTTGATGCCCATACCGGAAGCCGTATGTGTATATGTACGCAGAAGATATGGGGAGGAGTAATAATCTGCTCCCGTAACAGTTCCCCTTGTCCGTGACCACCCATCTTTGACTTGGTGTTAACGGCGCTTTTAACTGGTGGGCATGTATTATGGTTGCGGAATGGCTTTTGTGCGTCGGCTGGGTTGACGATGTGTTAGCCAAGGAAGGCTTCTACGACTTTCTAATAGCAAGTTTACATAGAGAACTAACGCAAAGATATACCCTCAATAATTTAAACACTATATAAAACTAAACTGATTACCGTAAGTGATCCAAGATAGCTCGAATGGTAGATTTGCAACATACGCTTCGTTTTGTCTGTTGCGATTATATCGCAGCATTTCGTTGTCATTATTATAGTCCCGTTCAAAGACACCTAGTTACACTCGCCACACGCAGACGAGCTGCATTCAGCAGTCCACATCATGGCCAGGCTTGCGGCCACATGTTCGATCTCATATACGGCGCGCTCAACAGCCTCAGAGACGCTGACGACGCAGCAGCCGAAATTGCGGGCACGCCCACGTCATAAAATCGCTGGTCTAGTACGAGGTTCGCCGAGAGTGTGGAGTAAGCGGTGGTCCGAGGAAGCAGGGAGGGAGAGACGGTCCCCAGCTATCCACCGGACCGGCCCACTGTCTGGATGACCTGCTGCATGGAGACGACGACCTGTACGTCGAACAAAAGGCTTCGCTGCGGCGAGCCTTTATCAAGATGCTGGAGACACTCGGGAATCAATCTCCAATGGATTTCGGATGCAACCGAGTCTCCCATCATGAGACTTTGGCGCTCTTTTTCAACGGCCGCCTCTCTTATGGCCTTGGATATTTCATGTTAGTAAGTAGTGCAAGCCGAAAATTAATGATACTTGGGGTCCAGAAACCAAGGCTCGTCGATGCTCGGATTCAACAACAAGTTTTACAGTCATCGTTTCGGTCAGTGACAACGATAGTGTAAACCTGCCTCCAACGCTGCATCAGCGAACGTCTCCGGCGACGCGTGGCTCGTGTGTCATATGGCGAACCTTGGACTATAGACAAAATGGGTTCATTCACTTCCATGGCCAAAGTCCCGACTGTTTCATGATTGCTTGAGAGCCACAGTGGCGTGCATCTTTCTCGCTACAGGCGAAACTGAGACAACACTGGTGAAGAAAATCACAGAGAATATGTAGTACCTGTACCGCAGCTCGGATCCTGGATCATATCTGCCAGACTTGGAGTATAAAAACTCGCATCAACGGGGGGGGGGGCAGAAGGCTGTGTGTATATGTAACAGTGGGTGGCTGTTATCCACATGCCGTGGGTCATGATCATGTCCACGCACGGCGCAGTTGCGCGGCAAGCATTTGGACAAGGATTTCGATTCATGAAACGGCCACTTTCAGCCTGACAATTTAGAGAGAGAGAGAGAGAGATGCTTTGAGGATAGTACCGAATCTCTGTGTTAAAGATTGCAACACATTAAACGGTAGCGACAGAGGGAAAGAGTTAGAGACGGCAGGTTACAAATATGATAGGAAACTCAGAGAAAGGGCTTCACTGCCTACCTAAGCAAACCCCATTATGTGGACTCCCGAGCTATTCATCGGCCATCTTCTGCCTCTTTTCGGCCGTCGACGGTCTGACCTGAGACACAGACCCACGGCCAAGCGGATAGTCCCGCCTCGCCGTCCCGCTGGCTATACGGCGCAGATGCACGTGGGAGGCTGGCTGAGATTCCCTTGGGAACATAATAGACTCTCCCCCGCATGTTGCCAATCAACAGAAAGCTCAAACTGGGGAAGAACTCGACTATAGCTGACGGCTGTCTGGCAAGCGACTCTCCCCCCCCCCTGGACAAGAACTGTCCCCTGAGGCCAATTGGCAGGGATGATGCTCACCGGTCGGACCTTTTAAAAACTATAATTGTATACCAAGGGTTTTATAGATCAAGGGGATATCAACGACTTGTACCGGGAAGCGCAGTCTTCATAAGACCACGATCCCATGCCGTGAAAAAAGAAAAAAAAAAGGCAAAATCAAGCTCCCACGCTCTCATTTTCTCCTTGTACACAAATTTCATTCATTTTACTTACTTGATTCTGTGAATCAGCCCTTCCTTCATTCTGGACTCAAACGCTCGCTCCGTTGACGGACTCAGCGCGTGTGTGTGCATATTTACTTAGTCCTTTACTGTATTACCACGGGATGCGTCCAATCATGAGCAATCTTTCCTACATCGGGCTCCTCGTCCTTCTGAGCTCCATCTTGGCCAACGCTTCGTCACAGCGGGACCCATGCTTGGCTGGTATGAGATATCTCTTCAAAAGAAATACCAAAAAGGCATGCTATGGCTTCAGCAAAGGCAATATGACAGAGGCCGGCTTGGAAGGCCTTTGCAGTGTCAAGGGCGGACGGTTCAGCGCAGACAAGTGCTCTACGACGAAATCCGTCTTGTCGGCCAACTGCGGCACCAGTCTCCAAGCCATCACGTCCAGCTGCCAGGTCCGATATCCCGAACTGAAATACCCATACTGCGTGGATGATGGCTGCTATCTGGAGATGATGAGCCGTTTCAACAACGACATTGAGGCAACCTGCGATGAGATACTGGATGATGATGATGACGGAATGACGGTCCAAAGGTACACATCCTATCTTTCGAGTGGTTGCCGGAGTGAGGCTGCCAAAGTCAAGTCAGTCTGCCAGTGCGTTCGGCCGAGAGAGAGGAAGATGGAATACGACGAGAAATTATGCCTTGGTAGCATTCAGGCGCAATTTGGTCAAGACACGGATGCCGCGTGCTATCAAATGCTCACCGACAGCCAAATCCTTGCCACCTATAAGAGCAGCTTCGTTGACGGCTGCGGCGAAGACGACGAGATGATCAGAATGGCATGCAAATGGAGCAACAAGCTGCTCGGGTACAGCAAATGCCTGGACAAGAGTTGCTACCGCGGTCTGACGGAAACGTTCAGTCCCGAGCAAATTCCTGACATATGCAGCGCCATGAGGGACGGCACCTTGACTCAACGCGAGCTAAAGGCAAGGCCAAACTTGGCCAGAAAATGTGGTGGGAGGCTGGAGGAGCTCCAGTCAGCCTGCTTCTGCCTCTATCCGGCAGAACGGTATCCCCAGTGCGGTCACGATGATTGCTTCAGGGGCCTTGCTTCGGACTGGGGCGAGGATATTGAGAAGAACTGCGGTGCCGTCCTGACACGCAACTTTACCGACCAGTCCGAGCCAGAGTGCAAGAACGAGCTCGAGGGCTTGATTCAAGAATCCAAGTGGCTGGGCTTGCGGACGTACGCGTACGATCAATGCGGCAAAAGCCAGGCTAAGCTGGAGAATGCTTGCCGCTGTGTTTTGGGAAAGATGGAGGAGACCAAGGCTGTAAATTCGACTGCAACCGCCGTCGTCTCGATGAGTTCCGTCGTCACCACAACAACGACAACAATAACAACAACAATGCCGACAGCAGCAGCAACAACGACACGTCGACCGCCTTACCGGCCGAGGAAAAAGTCTTGGAGTTCGACAATCACCACGACGACTGCTGCACACACCTCGTCGACGAGCTCTCGACGTACGTCGTCGTTTGGCCTTTTCACGAAGCCTGCTTTGACGACCAAGACAACCTCTCCTGAAGCTTTCGCCTTTGTCTCCGCTACGTCCGCGTCAGCTTATACCTCTGCATCTGCCTCCTCTGCGTCGCCGTCTTCCTCCGTCGCTTGGGAATCCACAGAGGTGGAGGCGACGGGATACGACGGCCGGAAATCCGCCAAAGATGATTCGAAGGCTCCCGTATCACCGGCAGTTGTTCCCGATCCTGTTCCTGATCCAAACCCTTTCCTAAAGACGGCAACGACGGTCCCGAATGACACACTCCGCGCGTGGAATAAGTCAAGGGAGACGCAAAAGGTCGAAAAGGAAGATGCTCCTATTGATGAAAGTCGGACGTCGTCGACGCAGCCCATCGACGTTTACCCTGGCAAGGTGGAAGAGTATGATGATCCTTTAGTTTGCGACATGTAGAGTCTTCGGCCGTGGCAAATTCTTGTGCCCACCATAGCATGCGGTGTATTGAACTATAATTATTCTTCAAACAATCACCTTGTTACACTGATGAAATCGGTGAATGTCTTATATCGTGGCCTTCATCTAATGGCACATGACGGGGTTTTCGTTTTTGGGCTAGGATCCATCACCGAAGATGTTGAACCAGAGGGATGAGCTTTTCTTTTTCCCAAGCATTTGCCCAAAGGGATGGCAGAAACAAGCAGCGGTGATATCACACGAGTTCAAAGACAAGATTGAGCTATCTAGGCTGTCTTGCTTCGAGAAAAAGTCATCGAGGGTACAAGAAAGAAAATCAGGGGTCAAGACATGTCAGCTTTAACATTAAGCGGTCGCCCTTTGGACGTGCCGAATAGGCGTCAGTCTGCTCCATGCCCGAATCATCGACGATGGAGGTGCGGAAATTTGAGTATATCAAGGCAACAATCTGTTTCATTTCTGCCGTCATCGGCGTCAGCAAATTTTCTTTCTCTTGATAGATGACAACTCACCGCTGAGAGCAAAATTCGAACCAATACACATTCTGCCGCCGCTCCCAAAGGCCCAAAACTGCCGCTTCATGTCTTTCTGCGCTTCATCCGACGTTTCATCAGGCAACCACCGAGTATGATCCCATCGTCGCGGGTCTGGGAAGACAGTCTCGTTGAGATGGAGAGTGTATGCCAGCGCCGCAACGCGAACTCCTCCTGGAACGTCGAAGCCGTCGATTCGGGTAAAGGGATATGGGGTGATGCGTGGCTGGGGTGCAGGAATCGGGGAATGGAGTCGAAGAGTTTCCATGATGACGGCCTGGAGCAGTGGCAGGGCATCCAGCGCTTTACCGTCGGGAAGGTTGCCGCTGACAGCTTCCGTCGTTGGCTTGAGGCTGAGAAGCTCAGCTCGGAGCTGATCCTGAAGCGCGGGATTCTGAGACATCCGCCAAGTTAGATAGGTCAAGGTGATGCCGGCAGTCTCGTGCCCGGCCAGCAGTTGATCCATTATCTCGCTGGCGACGGCCAAATCTCGCTTCTGAATCGACCTTGATCCTTCCGACTCTTCCTCCTTCTTGATGCCCGCGTAGAGGGCGCGGAAGACGACGGGCTCATTCTCTTCCGACGTCTCCCCTCTGACGAGGAAATCTCGAGCTCTATTACACAACTGCAAGTTCCAATCTTGGAGTTCCGCGTATTCCTTGTCGACGAAAGAGGGATAAAGCCGGACACCGAGCTTGGAGCAGAGTTTCGTCAAGGTTGGTAGTTCCTGAGGCCAGAAGGAGTGATGGTGTCTGTTGAGATACATCCGCAGCCAATGATGACGGTATGATTGGTCGTCGAGAAAGTTTGTGCTGCCTTGTATACCGAATATGTATGCAGAAAGGAGGTCCATTGTCGTTGCCAACAAGATGGACATGACTTCTGTGCCCTCACACTCTGAACGGACCGCTTCGCGTTGAAGGAGCGGAAGGAGTCGGCCTTGAAGAACAGCCCGACTCTGGGCTTTCAAGGCCTGGGACGAGTGAATGAACGACTTGGAGTAGACGCGAGAAACGATGCGCTTTCTCCGCGAATGCTCCTTGGAGCCGAGCGACGAGAAGATGCAGGGAACGCCGTAGAAGTGAAACATGGCATACCATGGCCACTTCTCAAAGCCTCCCTGATAGATTGTCCTGACGGCATCGATACTGTCGACGCTCAGAGTATCCGGGGCGACTCTGACGATTGGGCCGTTGCGTGAATGGGCATCATGAAGGCTTCTGTTCTCCGTGCCTCGCTTTCTTGCGCGGAGGATCCAGAAACTCGAAAGAGCGCAAGACCAGTGCGGGGTTGGGAGGCGTGCGAGCGGGGAGAGAAATAAAGGGAAGAGGAGGTATGAATACAGCCCGTAAGCAGCGACTAAAGCCGCGAGGAGGATGACTGTCATCTTGGCGTGGTTTCAGTTGAGGGGGGGTGAGCACAAGACGGGAGCAACGAGGTTTCGTCAAGACGGACAGCAGCCGGAGAAAGAAAATAAAAGGGCAAGAAGCGTGCTGCATAAGTGATGAAGCTGCATGTTTCCCAACAAGGAATAGACGGAGTCGGACGGCAGAGCCGCGGGGTTTGATCAAAGATGGAATGGCTTCCTTCTAAGAGACAAAATACATTTAATCCTTAAAGGACGACCGTTTCTCTTGTTAGAACGTGTCAGCGCGTCATTCACAATTCCCTAGCTTCTCCGGGGTAGTGGTTACGCTTTGCGACAACTCGCAGCCGGGGGCATTCAAAGTCAACGTTTAAAAGACGCAAATATGTGATTTTGTCTGGGTAGGCCAATTGTGGAAGTTAAGTGGCAATTAATGGATGGACGATGATGTTACGCAACTTGTAGGTTGCACCTACTGCATACATGAGGCTTTTCAGCCCTGGCAAAAACAAAGAGCAGCCCCCCCCTTCAAAGGCCGGTTGATGGTAGAATAGAACTTCAGCCCATTTTTTTTAACATCAATGCGTATCAAGTAGGAGCATTGAGTTCCTTTCACAATTGCTTCCAAGGTGGTAGATGCAAAGAGGTGCGTGCCATGGACGCAAGGGACTAATACTGAGTAAAAGGCCGGCGAAAAAAGGTCAAGAGGTGAGACGAAAGACAGGCGTGTCAGACGAAGTAAGTTGTGAATGCTCCAGAGTGTCTGGGGAGTAAAAAATGTGGGGGTGAAATCGCGGTGGGTGTATGAATTCATCCATCTACCCCCGTTGTGGTCGATGGCTTCTCATGGGTAATGGAGATGGAAGAGGGGAACTAAGATACTATGGAGATTTCCATCGGGATCATCAATGCAAGTTTAAATAGACGACGTCCAACGATTGCCCTTGTCATGACCGTAACCGTAAGATTAGGACACAGCTTTCCGTATCGGCTAGGGAAAATAACTTCGTATTCCGCCCTAATCCCCGTCTGGAAGCTATCGAAAATGACTTCGTATTCCCGCCCCAATCCCCCGTCTGGAAGCCTTAGAGCCTCCGCATTTTTGACTTGGCAACAACTCTTTTGAACAACTTGTTCCATGTCAAGGCTCTCATCGACTGACTAGGTGTCGTGATGCGCAGAGCACCTGCAGGTCACTAGACCATCTCATCTCTACGGAGATGGCTTTACCTTGGAAGGGCTAATAATAATACTCGAGTCAGAGCAAATCCCAATAAATCACAGCCAAGGTTTGCTAGTTAGTAGAAGATACGGAACGCCAAGAGCAAGTTAACCCAACTGCCTGGATAAGGACTCCATCGAGGGGACAAGGTCAAGCCGGGGAGGAGTGGTAAAATTCCCCTAATGCATAAACTTGCATCAGGTGACAATGTCCCTCAACGACGAGGTATTCAGTGATTGCGTGCCGTTTATTTTTGGCCCAAGTTACCGTATAAATATCTCTTGACTTGCAGCAGTAGGCTTCGATACACGACAGCCACACCCGAGATTGTTCTTACCGTGTTCCTCAGCAGAAAGGATATCCTGAAAAATCAAAATGGCAAAGAAATTCATCATCACTCAATCTCGGCTGCAGATGAAGAGTCACTGGATGTTGCTGGTTATTTGGCTGGCGATTTTATTTTCTTCGGCGTCTGTCGAATGTTCGCCCTCCTCCTCGGTCCTTCCGCGACGGGTGAAAGGCAGCGAAACCTCTCCTTCCGCCTCGCATACCTACGTCTTCCGAGGCGAGTACGGGAGAAAGCCAGAAGAAGTTATTCGTGCTGGGGGGTTAATGTCCAAAGGCTGGACAAGACACTACGAACTACCACTGACGATAGAAGAGGAGGGTCGGGGAAGTAGCCTAACTGAGCACGTTAGCGGGCGTAACAAAAACGTTTCCTTGTTCGTTTCAACAACCTACAGTCCCAGTATCGCCCTGCAATTCGCCATAAAGGGTGATACAAAGGAATTTTATATCTACGAGATCGCTCCGGATAAAAGAGCCATCGATGTGCCAAAATCCATTACTAAAGTCGACGCATCATACGCCCAAACACAGCAAGAGGTGGCCTTTGTAAAGGGTATCCCGAACAAGCAAATCACAGGCTACTATTTGATTAAAATGACGGACCAAGACCTTACAAACCACAAAACCGTTCAAGAGTTTCGAGAAAAATTTCAAAGATCCTTCGTCCGGAATCCTAGATTTGATAAACGATATCTATCGAAATCCTCGGCTGGAAAACAAAGTCAATTTGATAAAATATACTTGGGGCCTACAGGCAGCGAATTCCAAGATCATTTCATTAAATATAACCTCAAGAAAGAGCAAAGGAAAGAGGGACTGAACCCAAAGGCGTCAATAATGACTCTGCGAAAATTCTTTCGAAAGGCCAGCCCGGGAGAAAAGATACTGGATAGCTCCCGCCCGAATTGGACCCTCAAAGACAACAATGGCATCAATGGCGTAGCGTCAGGGCAAAAGAAGGAGTCAGAAAAGGGACAGTCGAGAGGGGGGCGTGGTAGAAGGCCACCAGTGTAGAAGAAGCAAATATCGAAGGGGGCGAGAGAGGAAGCAGCATGTTAGCGTATAATTCCATAGTTTCCTTAGTAGTCGCTCATCGTATCGCTTTGCGAGCTGTATACATCCAGTACGTGCAGGGCGAGCAGTCTGGCTCAATCTCAAGTGCTACACTTTTCACACCGCGTCGGGGGGCTTCAACATGTTGGAATTGCCAACGACGAAGAACAAACCAGTTGAACTGCTGTCAAGGTATCTGCCGAGACATAAAGCCCGTAATAAAGTCGACGAGGAGAAATGTCCATGTCGATGCCACCTTCAGCCCATCAGTTAAAGGTGCAATGAGTTTCGATACGATTCGACCGCCTTGGGGTTCCATCAAAGGATGATTAGTAGGTATATCGAATAGCCATCAGACCAGATACCCAATAAGATGCAGACTTACTTACCTTGAGGAGCTCACCGAGGCACGAGCGAGGTGCCTACGGGTAGGTAGGATGGTTTAGGTAGTTAGTTCCGCCTGGCCTCGGTGAAGCATCAAGCCGAGACCTTGGCGTGTCTCACGTGTGCAGCACTCACGTGCAGGTACAAGTCCGTCCGTCCGGGAGTGGCTTGGCTGACGAAATCCGAATACGAATGCGAGATACGCGACCTCGCCAACAGGCCTGTACCTTGAAGAATGACGCATCATGAGGCCGCCAGAATAACAACAAACAGGAAACCATCGTCGTCGCATGATCTAGCAGCAGCCTCGCCCTCTACCAGCCCTCTACCAGCTGGCGGAAGTCTGCTGAAGCGGCAACGTTCATTAATCCCCTTCCCGGACCGGTAGGTACTTGCATCACCACTTATCCTTCGCACGCTCTCGACGTACCCTCTGTCTGCCCCGTGCCCGCGTCCTGTCAAGGCCCGAGAGTTTGCTCGAGTCAGTACTGAGAATATACTGCCTTCTCCAGCGGCAGAGACATCCCCTAGACATTCATCTTTCGTCATCCTCGCGCCCCCTCGGCACTCAGCATTCCTCTCTCTGCGCTTTCGACCAACCCCCGCCTCCTGTCTCCGATATCTCAACCTCACACAAAACCGATCCGTCGTCTCCCCCCCCCCCCCAATAGACGGCGCCAGTCGCCATCATGAACAAGGCAGACGGCTACTCGGGCCCTGCCCAGCAGCCGCCGCCGCAACAGTACGGCCAGCAGAGCTACTACTACGGGGGCGACCAAGGCCATCAGGCCTACCCTCCCCAGGACGCTTACAACCATCCTCAGCCCTCTTACGCGCCCCCGCCGCCCTATAGCTTCAACCCCCCACAGCCAAATGACGACAAATACTCGTTCGAACAAGCCTTCAAAATCGATGGTCCCAAGTACAATGACCTCTGGGCTGGTATTCTGGTCTGCGGTTCCCCCCCCCCCCAATGTCGGCTTCCTACGTGACTCCTTACTGACTCGTGCCCAGTTCCTCCTCGTCTTCGCTGGCTTTGTCTTCGTCTCCGCTTTCTCCATCCGCGGCTGGAGCACTAGAGGTGGGAGTGTCGCCGTCCCAAGCAACACCGTCGTTCTCTTCGCCTATATTCTGCTTGTCGCTCTGGTCCTCTCATACGTCTACGTCTGGATGGCCCGCCTATTTCCCATACAGTTCATCTGGGTCACCGGAATCCTCAACCTCGTCTGGACCATCGGCACCGGCATCTACTATCTGTCTATCCGGAGCTATGGCCCCGGTATCATCTTTCTCATCATGGGTGTCTTCTTTATCTTCGCCTTCTGGACCTGGATCCCGCGCATACCCTTTTCTGCCTTGATGCTCAAGACGTCAATCGATGTGAGCAAGCGCTATGGACACGTCTATCTCGTCAGCCTGCTTGGTGGACTCGTCGCCGTTGGTTTGGCCGCCTGGTACGGCGTGAGCGTCATTGCCATCTACGCCCGTTTCGGACCCGACCGCAACTGCAACTCGCAAGCAAGTAGCTGCAGCAGCGGCACCGCCATTGGCCTCATCGCCTTTGTCACCTTTGCCATGTACTGGGTATCCGAGTGGCTGAAGAACACGGTACACACCACCATCTCCGGCGTCTTTGGCTCATGGTACTTCTGCCCTCACAATTTCCCCAAGGCCGCTACACGCGGCGCCTTGAAGCGTTCCCTCACCTACAGCTTTGGCTCCATCAGCTTGGGGAGTTTGCTCGTAGCCATTGTCAACTTTCTGCGCCAGGTCTGCTCCATCGCCGGTCAGCAGGCCGCCAATGACGGCGGAGTCATGGACATTGCCTTTTACGTTATTTCTCTTTTAGTCGGCTGTCTCCTGATGCTCCTCGAATGTACGTCATTTTGGCCAACTCCGTGAAAGTCAGGAGAACCTGAGACTGACTCACCCACACAGGGCTGATCAGTTTCGTCAACCGGTACGCCTTTTCGTACATTGCTCTGTACGGGAAGGCCTACTTTCCCGCGGCCAAGGACACGTGGAAGATGATCAGGGATCGCGGTGTCGACGCCCTGGTCAACGTGCGTTCCATCTTTATCCTCGGTTCTTATCAGAAAGCACACAGCTGACGTGCTCTAGGAATGTCTCATCGGACCCGTGCTTTCGTTTGGGGCCATTTTCATAGGCGCCGCTTGCACCCTACTCGCCTTTCTCTATGTTCGACTTGTACAAGGGGACATGGGGAGGAATGTTAGCTACCTTGCCGCCGTCATGGCCTTTGCATTCCTCGTCGGCTTCCAGATCGCCAACATCTTCACTACTCCCTTGTCGAGCGGAATCGATACAATCTTCGTCGCCACGGGCTGGGACCCCCAAGTCTTGTACAGCGAGCATCCCGAACTATACCAAGACATGGTCCGGGTCTACCCTCAGGTGCAGCAGGCCATCCGGGTCCGTTGAAAGGGGGGCGGAGAGTTCTCAACGCTCATCATGGGACGCAGCGTGGCAGGAGAAGGGCATTTACGGTTTTGCATCCTGTGCCACGCATGTTTTCGTTTTCCGCCTTTACTTTATATTTCCCGCACACCCGCTGCTTTGATGGAACAGAGACAACTCAGCTCTATAGTCGTCTTGGAGTGATAGGAAATGCGTTGCGGACAAGTCAAAATAGCCTACATAGACACTGCCCCGTATATAGTGTTTAATTCAATAGCTTTTAAAAATCACTGCCGGCGGACCTTGTTGCAAGTCATCGAGTGATGGCCGACGTTGAGTTTGCGATGCCGACGCCTTCCATTAAAGCGCACTCGCAGGCCGACTGCGACGTCATCGCTGCATGCACATTCGAGGCATCGTGCCATGCACATACAAATACAAATACACACAGCTCCAAGATTGGAAAAAGGGGGTCAGTACGACGGTTGTAAAATCCGACCCCCGATGGTCCCATAGGAGAAGCGAGGCGGCATAGACAGGTTTCGAGCTGGCCAGGTAGGTGTCTCTGAGGTGGCAACCCGGCACCAGTACACATAGCAGGCGCTGAGATATAATGTATGTATGCTCCCATGTCGGGCTGCGAATGGAGAAGAGCTCCTCTTAGCACGCATCCGTTACAGTTCCATATATATAAACGCATATATATATATATATATAT